>VMDR010002984.1:0-79955 GCA_007922815.1 Macrotus californicus | reverse complement strand
CTCCTGTCTTCTCTTACAGCAGTCTTAACTCTCTATATAATTATATTAATTATTATGATAAACTGAAACTGGTTAAGAAAAAAACTAGTGAAAAAGTGTACATATTTTTAAATCTGAGAGACTTATAAGGTATCTGATATTGGTACCCACTGATTCCCAAAATAAAAATATTCATAATAGCAAAATGACTACTGAACTGAATTTAGTATTCTAAGGAGGGAATGCAATGTCAAGAGTGGAGGAACAGAGAACTGGGAAGCCTATTACTGAGAGTACATCTACACTGGTAGGCTCAGAATTACATACGGAAACAAATCAGTATCTCATCCCCTCCTTGCCCTGGTGCTGTGGACACATCGGAGAAAAATAGATTTCGTTTCCTAGGATTCCATTTGTTAGGGCCACAGTTTCCTCAGCTGATGAGTCATATCTTCAGAACATATAAAAGATGTCATGGAACCAGGTAAACATCCAAGGGGTGTGGGGACAGGCGGTGGTTGGAGAACAAGCTCCATACTAATTGATTTGGATTTGCCACTGGTCATTAATGAAGCAAAAACAAACTGTGTAACTGGCTCGTGTTTCTTTTTCATGGTGAGTTGAACAAAGTTCTGAAGTCATCTTGTTGAATAGGGTCCATCTTAATGTCGCAACAATAGGAAGGGGTCAAATTTCTTTCATTCATGGTAGGACGCTCACTTTTAACCATTAAGCACTTCCAGAACAGCCTTAGAAGAAATTTTAAAAAGTGAGACTCTCTCTTCAAAGGCCTTCTTCCTTTATGGTTCCCAAAACACAGTCAACTTCAGCTACGTTAATCTTGCTGATTCTTGGTAGAAAACTAGAATAGCCCTTCTGTTGTGAAGTAAGCAGAGAGGTAGGAAGCTTATATGGGAAGACATAATTTCCATAACAATAGTAACAATAAGAACGTCAAGGACTTTAGCATTTAAAAGGCAACATAAAGTAACATTTGTTTAAGCAAAGATTATTAATTTTTATCCTTAGTAACACTTAGGGCTGAGAGTGCCCCCTGCCGGCCTGCCGAGGTAGCCCTTTCCAGACCACCTCTAGGCGCTGAGATGTCTCTAGGAAACACTTGAATCTGCCTCTCTTATCTTTTTTCCCTGCCTTAGAGCCATGAGACTTCCAACTTTTAACTTTCCAAGTCTTTAGTGCACACTCCACACAAATACAATTGTTTAAAAAGTATATTGCTTATTTTAAAACATTTTAAGAGCTTCTGGTTGCTACAAACCTTCAATGAGTGAGAAATCAGCCTTCAATATCTTCAGTATGTATGAAATCTCAAAGGGCCATGGAGACCAAGCTTTGGCCCTGGTGAAATACACGTGGGGCACTGCAATGGGCAGATCAGCTAAAATTTTGGTTTTCTGTGAGGGATTTGTCTTGATGGAGAGACCCCATGACAGAGCAGTTAAAGGAACACACTGTATTTGTTGAATAACAAATACAGACGACCTGGGTTTGGACACACGCCCCACCACTGACTAGCTGTGAGAACTTCCTGCGTGTTTTCAGCTCCCTCGACTATCAACAGAGGATAATGAAGATACTGGGTGGCAAGGAAGACTACATGGATTACACGTGGAAGTAATCATGACAGTACCTAATGCAGAATGAGCTCTATAGAAAGAATTGCAATAAGGTATGTAAATGTCTAATCAGTGTGTTATAGGCCTGATGCTAATATGCTCTTGCATGCCAACTGTACTCAGATAAAGAAGTATAGATAAATAAATAAATAATAAAAATGAAGGGGGAAGAAAAGAGAAACGTTTGCTAAGATAAGTTGGGATTCAGTATGGTGGGACACCAGGCCCCCTTCCGACACGCTGGCCCTGCCCCGGGCATGAAGAGGCCTGTCTGTCTGGCCTTGCTGTTCCTCTGAGAGGAAAACTGAATCAGCATCATGTTGATGGCAGCTGTGCCGCATGTTCTGTTGCCTGCTGTCCTAGGAGAGTGGCTCGCAAATCCTAATGTGCGTCAGACTGAAGGGAAGGGTTTGCTGGACACAGATGGCTGGTCCCCAGGCCCAGAGTTTCTTATCCAGTAGGTCTGGGGCCTGAGAATTTTAATTTCTAGTACATTCCCAAGGGATGTGGATGCTGCGGGTCTGGGGGCCACATTTTGGGAACCACTGTTCTAGAGCGATGGTCGCAATCCTGGCTGTACATCAACCACCTGGGAGCTTTTAAAAACTCTGCTGCCAGGCCCCAGCCAGCCATCATTAGTTTTTAGATATCCCCAGGTGATTCCCATGTGCAGCCAAGGTTGAGAATTACAGCTCTACATCATTACTATGCTGCTGAAATGGGTACATTTAAATGATGGAGTAATTACCCTGTATGTTTTTTTTTAAGATTTTATTTATTTATTTTTAGACAGAGGGGAATGGAGGGAGAAAGAGAGGGAGAGAAACATCAATGTGTGGTTGCCTCTCACATGCCCCCTATTGGGGACCTGGCCTACAACCCAGGCATGTGCCCTGTCTGGGAATCAAACTGGCAACCCTTTGGTTTACAGGCTGGTGCTCAATCCACTGAGCCACACCAGCCAGGGCTACCTTGTACATTTTATAGTTAAAGAAATTAAAGCTTGGTGCAGTGTTTCCCATCAAGGGGCTTGTTATACACTCTGATTCAGGGCCCCAACCCCAGACCTGCTGCATCAATGTGTTGGGGCGAGGCCCAGCAGTCTGCATTGTATAAGTACCTCAGGAGCCCATATACACGCTTAATTTTTTTTGCCTGAAGACAACATAGCCAGTAAGTAGGGGAGTTCTCATCTTGTGTCTCTGATCTATGTATGCATCCAGAAATGCTATCATAAAAGAGAGAAAGCTTTGCATTTAGCCTGTTTCAATTTTTTTTCTGAGCTTATTCACTCAAGAAAAGTCCCTATGTACTTATATATTTATAAATACTATCCCTAAATACTAAGCATTTTTATATACACAGCAGATCCAGTGACAGGAGTTGGACCCATAATAAATTCCATTCAAAAGCTACTAAGAAGTCAACTGGATTTCATTCATCTTCTCTAGGATTTGAACCTAGAAAGGGAGAGTTAGCCAAGGGAGTTGAGGACACAGCTCTAGAGTCAGATTGCCTGCTTCCCTCCACCACGGACTACCATGCAACCTGGGGCAAGTCATTGCACCTCTCTGTGCCCCTCGACGGATTTATAGGGTCGCGGTGAAGACGCATGCATTCATCCACAGAAAGGTGCTCAGAACAGTGCCTGGCAACAAATGAGAGCCTACTGATGCTTTCTGTCATGCTTCCTACTGTTACTGTTATCTGCACAGCAGACCTGCATGCTCAAAAATGTGTTTTATAAGCTTCAACGTTGTTTTACAGAGTACACCGTGGTAAATCCATGAAACAAAAATACACAAACTAGAAAGCATTTTCCAAAACATGCATGGGGTGTAGAAGGTAATCACTAAAGAATTTTATGTTCTTAAACATTTTTTATGTACAAACTCAGAAAAGCATTTCTCCTCACCCTCCTGGCTGCTACAAAAAAGAAACACCATACTCTGACACCCTCTGATTGGCCTAACCTACGTGGAAGAGCTTCTTAAAAGGAGAATTCTGGTTTATTATTAAAAATAGAATGACTTTGGTTCCTTAAAGGGTGAAAGAGGGAAGATTTATCAAAATTATAATGTACCGGTTACATAATTTTATTCACAGACCTGGCTTTGTTGAATGTTGTATTTCTTTCTTTTGCCTGGTTCCGGAACTTCAATCTGCTAAAGAGATTAGGGAAATGTCAGTCAGCACAGCCTGGAGAAGGAAGCACACAAATAACCTATTTAACTAGCACACAAGGCCTTCCCCGATAATCCTCTTAGTGGCCCCAAAGTCAGCAGGCATACCTGCTTGTCATCTGCCTATTCCCCCTTCATTTGCAAGTGTCTAAATGATACAGTAATTGAGTTGCCAGCAGTTAAGTGACGCTTCATGTTTAATCTTGGTGGTTGCCTAGGATAGTGTGATTTAACACATTCTAAAAGGACTTCACCCAAAATAAAATGAACTTCTAAATCCTGAAATGATCCACGGAACTCCAATCCATATGCTGAATCAAAGCCAAATGGGCTTTGATTAAATAAAAGACACCATTAATCAAGGGAAGAATCCAACTGCAGTGCAAGACACTGGCATCTCCCTCAAGCACATAAGGTAACCTTAACAGTCAGGGTCCCAGCAGAAAATAGATGGCGCCCTCTTGGGGTGATTGAAGAGAGTTTTTCAAAGAAACAATTTAATGGAGGTGTGGGCAGGATTAAAGTGAATCAGTGAAGGGATGTTGGAGCCCTCAGGGACTAGGGTGTGTATGCATGGAGAGGGGAGGGGAGGGGAGGGGAGGGGAGGGGGTGATTCTTCCCACCTCTGGGCCTGAGGGGGAAGGAGAGTACTGGGAGGGGAGTCAGCTGCAGCTGCAGGAAGGAGAGGCCACCCACAGGGGTGGAACCCTTGAAAGAGGACAACTGCAGAGACTCAGCAGGGACAGAGTGGGAGAAATGAATACCCCCATCTCATTTTTCTCCCATACTTCGATTTCACTGGGTTTCCCCTTTGGTGAGCATGGCCCAAGGTTGGAGGTCAGAGGGCAAGGTCACAGCACACAAAGGTCAGTCTCCAGGGCACAGAGAGGGTGGACAAGAGTGGAGAATGAACCTGGAGGGGCAAAGAGAGTGTCTGGCACATCCAGTAAACTTGACCTAGGCAGTGTTTGGGGGAAAGAGTTCTTAGACTTATAGGAAAAGAGGAGAACCACTATTAAACAATCATATGCACGACTCAATTTGTCATTCTATATCTTTAAATGTCGCTTAGCTGATGGCCTTCCTCCTCCAGCCAATAAGCTCCTTGACGCCGGATCCTCAGTTTCTAGCCATCGCATGGCAAATACAAGCACTCATAAATGATGGCATGAGGGGCGAATAATTAAGTTGTCAGTTGTCGCTTATTATTTCTGAGACTATAGAGCAGGACATTTCCGAATACGTGGGGTAAATAACACGACACTGCAGAAGAATTACTATTGTTAACTACTTTTGTTATAAAATACACTGTTTTGAAGTATGCATAGGACTTCCTTTAGGTTAGCATCTTAATCAAAAAGTTCATATATTTGAGACCAATCTCAGCAATTTAAAAAATCAGTTATTACATCTCAGTAACAAGAAATGAATGCTCAGATGCTGCATGTGTTTTACTATTTTTATTTTACAACATCACATCATAGTTTGTAAGAGGTCTCGTGCAATGAAATACAGAGTCGAGGAAAAACAGAATTTTTTCTCTCCTAGTCTCATTCCCCTCCCCCCATGTCAAAATAAAATAGAACCTACAACACATGTTAAGTGATTTCTGATCTAATTTGTTTCCTTAATTTATTTCAATAAGGCTTTAAATATTTTAGGTACTAGAAGGAATAAAGTTGCGGGGGCAGTAAGCTAACCCTTTTTCATAACGCAGTATGCCTGCCCTTTCTCCTTCATCAACACAGACGTTTCTGTTAATAATCCGACCACTCCAGCACCTTCCTTTCCCCCTGCTCTCTAACACCCTGTCCTCCTGCTACACTCAGGCCATTCTCCTGATGGCTGTGACATGTCCCTACTTCATCTGTTTTCTGAACTGGACGAGCTACAGTTCAAAGGCTGACAACTGCTGGGAATCAGATACCGCTGCCCTTGCTGTGCTCCCTCCTCTGCGCAAAGCAGGAACATGCCGTGGCCTTTCCCATGGTCCGAGCTTACCCAGAATGAAAGAGAAATGGAGAGAAAAATAATACATGTGGTGACGGTTTGGGAAGCGGGTAAGAAGGAAGCAAGCAGGAAGCAGAAGGCCATCTCGTTCTCCCCTTGGTTTCGGGGGCTGCCTTTCTCGAGTGTGCAGACTGTTCATCTGAACAAAGGTTCTCCTCTTTCTGCACCCCAGATGAGGAAGCCCTGTTGGCATTAGATTGATGGCAGCGACCTTTGGTTGACAGTAATAACACATGAATTCGTTTGAAGAGACAACAACATACCCTGCAAAAAGACTAAATTAACCAGCTCCCTGGAAGTAAGGTGTGGGCCTGTAGTGTGACCAACTCTTCGCTAATGAGCTGTAAGCAGAAATTTTGTGGGGGACTTCTGAGACAATGTCGTGGAGAAAAGAGATGGGCCCTTCTTCACACTTTCCTCGGGCTCCTTGCCCGGATGGTGGATGTAATGACAGGAGCTTGAGCAGCAGGTGAAAGCCACTGAAGAGGCAGCAGAAAGGTCTCCGGGGACGGCTCAGAGCCACCGTGTCAACCCGGGACTGCCGACCTCTCAGCTTCTTTTAGGTGCAGGAGAAACACACTTTTCTTTTGCCGATGGCACTGATTTTGTTTTTTTGTAATATGTAGCCAAATCAACTCCTAATATACTTTATTTGAAAATAAAATAATCCTTATAATTCTGCTCTAGCTAAAGGTAGAAAATACTAGCAAACCTTACTCAGGCACTAGTGTAGGAGGAGCATTTTTTATTCCTTCCGGTTTGCAGCTAATATTGCCTTTAAGAATTTAACGTGACTTTTTAATTATTGACTGTTTACATTGCTGTTTAGTGCATTTAACTTCAAATTTCAATGATCTCATCATAAATGTTCCAAATCTACCTTTGAAAGCATTGCCTAAAGCTAACTAAGCCAATTAACGTTAAGTCCGCCCTCAGTTTCTTCTGTTGCTCCTTCCTTCTTACTCGGATGAAACAGTGCTATTTAATCTGCCTTTAGGGACAAACTGCTTTATTTATGGGGCTCATTTGGTTACAGTTTCCTCAATTTCTCTCTTCCTCCCCAGGTTCTTCACAATTATCAAAATCTTGGAATCTATTCCGCCTTGCAAAATAAAGACCTCTGTACCCTGGTCTGTCTGAGCCTTCCATATGCGATATGCGTCAGTCCAAACTTTATGTGGGAGGAAATGCCGCAGCCATACATTTATATGGCCCCGTTAAGCTACGTAAAATGAATTGTTCTCATCAACTGTGCTTTGAAGGGAGGCCCAGAATCAGTTGAAGTTCAAACTGATCTGTTTTTTCTCTGCCAGGGTCCCATTCTACCCAGGGGTTTGTAGATGAAATTCCACATCGAAATGTGGACCATCTCTACAACATCCTCTTGACAACCCAATTTTTAAGAGGAAAGCTCTGAACTTGTCTTTTTGAGAACAAAAATAAATTACAAAAATGTTTTGTGGAAAAAAACTTGTTGAGTATTTGGATAAAGAAATATAAATAGTGCCCTGGATGGTGTAGCTCAGTGGATTGAGCACAGGCTGTGAACCAAAGGGTCACCAGTTCAATTCCCAGTCAGGGCACATGCCTGGGTTGTGGGCCAGGTCCCCAGCAGGGGTGCATAAGAGGCAACCACACATTGATGTTTCTCTCCTCTTTCTCCTTCTCTTCCCTTCTCTCTAAAAATGAATAAATAAAATCTTAAAAAAAAAACCCGAAATATAAATAGTGACTAACATGCTGATTTTGTGATCAGCCTTAAGGATAAACTACAGATTTCAGTTTCAGCTCTAAGGAATGTAGTTCATGTGGTGACTTTTCTTGAAAACTTTAAGTAGATGCTCTCTCCTATTATTGAGCAAACTCTTTAGCTATTCATTGTACAAGTATTTCCTTGTGTCAAGTAGCTTACATTTTATTCAACCACATTTGAGGGCACTTCTCCCTTTTAAATGGGACTACTTCAGTTAATTACTTTTCTCTTTCTTCTTCTTCTTTTTACATCCATAATAATTGGAGCCTACAGGGGTACATCCTGCCTAAGAGGTTAGATTTTATTACTCTTTTTAAAAGAGCATCCTTGATTCTTTTATTGCTTTGATTTGGAGCTACTGGAGCACATTTTGAATTGCTTCAACACCAAAAGGCAGTGCATTTTTATTTTCCCTGGGAAAATATTTTCAGTTCTAAAAGAGAAATAAGGATAAAATGAAACTATTTTCTTAGAAAAAAAGCTGCAAAGTCAAGAGAGAGCAATGTTAAACTAAAGATGTCATCCATCCTCATACAAAGGACTAAATTTAAATGAAAACATTAGGGAACGTGTCCAAATGTTTTCCGATGTAGTTTTAAAGAGAATGGTAATATTCTGTAAAGGATTTATGTTTGTAAATGTCAACCATGCATTAGTATTTGTAATCATAAAAAAATTAAAGTATATTGTGTTATTAGGGGCATCCTTATACCATGGTGATAACAAAGCAAGTAGAAAAATAACTCTATCTCAATAACTCTTTCTACAGCCTGCCACCAACCTTTTCAATGGGTTACTAGGCCTTTTATTAAAGGAGTGTCGACAAGAAAAACAAAGCTTAATTTTACATTGAGAAAAAAATGACCGGCTCAAGAACTTATTTGACTTGATGGCCTCTCCTGACTGCTAAAGACACTTGACTTTGGCACAGCAGAAGTATCTCGAGGCTGGGGGTTCTTTCTAGAGACAAAACTGGAGAGCTCGTTTAAGATCCTTGCTGCTCTTAAAGACCTTTCAAGACCCTGACTTTATAATGTAGCTTCTACGGTAAATCCAGATTCTTCCCTTGGGGGAAGGCAGAAAGACAAGGGTACAGTGTAGAGGTTAGAGAATTCTCAGCAATCCGAGGAGCATTGTCTTTGGAAAAATGGCTTGAATTCTAAAGACGGAGCTCCCAGGGGGCGGAGAAGCTCCGTGCTGGATCCCTCTCTCCAGGCTGATCAGGGCAGTTCAGTGTGTGCTGATGGTGCGAACTTAAGTGAAAACCAGACGCAGATAGGAGCGCTCACCATTTCTCGATTCTCTGCAGCCAGCTTTGCCATCTTTTCTGAGATCATTTTTTTCAAGCAGCTGCTCAGCAAAAAAGCCTAAGAAATCCAGAAATAAAGAATTCTCTCAGCTAAAGAGATCTTTTTTCTCTTCCTTCCCTCTTCACACCACGAGGCAGATTTTGAGCCCTGCCCTCCAATAGTAGGAATTCAGATTTCTTTTTTAACTTCTATAAATTTGCATAAGATGCAGTTGACAAGTAATGAAAATTATTTTCCTCAATTATGTGAATTTATTTACAGTAAATTTTTAAAAGACAGGCAAAGATAGCCAGGATCTCATTTTTTCTATTACTTTGCAAGCAGGTCATATTTTACAAGCAACAAATAATAAATATTGCTTATTATTGTAATCACATGAGCTGATATTGGCCAATCTTGTAATTAACTGCATGCATAATAACTAAGAGACCTGGGCATAACTAACAGCCTATCTGTTTAAAAAAATATGGCTTTTACAACTCTTTATGGCTTTTACTGAAACTTAACAAAAAATCATTGTTTTTCTTCACTTCTTATTTTTCTAGTATCTTTAATCATTCACTTTCAAAACTGACAGTTGTCCCCAGTGACACCTGTGGCTTCACTGTTGGTTCATGGTGGTTTGTCCAAGACACATGTTACATCTCGTGCAACACAAGACTTGGGGCTTCCTTGTTCCAGGATCTTCACACCCGTTTGCCAAACATAAGGTTCCCTGTGATTTCCCCAGTTGCTCCTTTCCCACTAATCCTTTTCCTCTCTTGTCCTGCTCTCAACTCCTGCTTTCTCGCTCCTCTTTTGGCCCAAATCCTGAGATGACCGAAGCTCAAAGTCTGAGGTTACAGGAACTTAGTATAAGCTTGTGCTCAAGAATGGCCACTTTGGGCCCTGGCTGGTGTGGCTCAGTGGATTGAGCGCCGGCCTGTGAATCAAACTGTCACGGGTTTGATTCCCAGTCAGGGCACATGCCTGGGTTGCGGGCCAGGTCCCCAATAGGGGGTGCATGAGAGGCAACCACACATTGATGTTTAAAAAAAAAAAAATGGCCACTTTGGGGGGCGGGTCGCAGTGGTGACGGAGAGGAGAAAAGAGAGAGAAAACGTAGGTTGGGGGTAGCCCACGTAGAAAACTCCTGGAGGACAGTTCGTAGAAATAACGAGACAGAGAGGGGGCTTCCTGGAGGGAACAGCCTACAGTCTTGCAGGACCGCAGCACGTGACAGGAGTTCCTTTAGTGTTAAGGGGAGAGAAACGCGGGAAGTGGGAAGAAAGGCACTGCCACTAATGAGAAAAAGAGCTCCTGGTTTGGGTGAGGACTGACCCTGTTTATCTGTGCAGAAACGCAACCCACACGAAACCAGGTTACGAAATAGTTCAAAAACACCCCTTGAGCTGATACAGCTAGGAAGGCCGTTTAATGCTGTCCCACCAGGTTCAGATCAATTTCATATTACTATACCATGTGCATAGATATGGAGGTTAGGACTCTGCTATAAACAAGGAAAGGTTTATTAAGTATAAAGGGACTGAGCTTTTGCCTAAAGGACCTAGAAAAGATCTGGGCCCAAGCCCTCATTTGTATGTATTTGCAAGGCACACAAGCCACATTTTGGCTTTTTCCAAAAGTAGTCTCTGAGTGCATCTCAATAAACCCACACTCCAAAGGAAATAAGACCTTACTAGGAATCCTTTAAAAGAGTGTTTATTATACCTCTGTATAGTGATTTGAACTCCTTTGCTACAGACTAGATTAAAAGACCATCATAAAATTTAACCATTGCACTTAGCATTCTCGGGGAGGGAGGGTGGTTTCACTACCAAAGTCTCTCTATGTCCCTCCAAGGACTGAAAATGTTGCCTCAGCAAACATCCTGTCATTTTCCTAGGAATGTTTCGTATTATGGACTAGCTCCAACAGAGACCAAATGGACCACAAAACCCAGAATAGTTACCATCTGGCCCTTTGAGGAGAAGCTTCCTGACCTCTGGTCTAAGCCACGGTCGGTGGAGGCTTTGTTATGAGGTGACTAAATTCATTTCTAATTGATATGAAGGCTGTGGTGACTAGGAAAACAAAACAAAAGAGTATCACAGCCCCAAACTAAGGGGCATAGCATACTCTAGTAACTAGAGAGAGTTCAGATGTGTGCTGCATCTACCCCAGCAAGCAAGAGAACAGCCAGCGCAGGTGTTCGTGCTCTTCCCTGAGAACTTACCTGTTTGCTGTAAATAACAAACCACCGCCAGCGACCATCCTCCCTGTACTGAAATCTGAGCTCCAGGTTCTGGTTGAGAGTTCGCTGGGGCCCATCCATATCCAGCAGAGTCCCCTATAGAGGAAAAGATATTATTTGATATTTAACAGAAATATAAGTGGCACAGGCTGTCAGGCGTGCGGGTGGTGAGAGAAGAGGCTTAGAGAGGCAAGCTAGGGCCAGATTCTGAAGGCTTGGTAGAAAGCACCGTGGTTGTTGCTGTATAGTATCTATCCTCTTTCTCCTAACCATGCAGTCCCACACGCCTAGGGAAAACCATCTCGCGTCCACTACGGCTATGTAGGTAGGACTGTCAGGGAATGCTGCCTTCCTAAAGGGTGTCACATGACCCCAACTCAGACCACTGAACAACCACTCTCTGTGCCCTCATTTGATTCCATGGCAGCGGGACCCAAGGAGGAGGTCCTGATAAGGATTCCTAGGAACCTTGGGCTCCTTTGGCTCCTGGCTTTCCTAAACCTCTGCTTCAACCTTTCCTTTAATTCAGTAGGTTCCCCGCCTTCCTCCAACACACCCCCTGTTTCACTGGAGCTGCAGTGTTGGCTTCTATTCCTTGCCACGGAAGACCCCTAACTGTTACAGGTTTTATAGGCTAAGTTAGGAGTCTGGACTTTGTCTTGAGAGCAATAGGCATTTATTAAAAGATTTAAAAGCTATGTAACAGTTCAATTTGATTTATATTTTGGAAATATTGGTCTGACAGCATCAATGTAAAAACCGAGCTGGAAAACAGCTGTTTTCAGACATTGAACAACAGGTAATATGGAACTGTCAACTCAGGGAGTAAAAACCACCAAATGAGGTGAGCCCTACAATTCCCCAGCTTACTGCCTGGAGGAGTTTCCAGGACACAGCGTTAAGGAGCGGGAACCCAGCCCAGGGGTCATACCGACTTGAGGAGAAAGAGCTGAACATGTGAAGACGTCAAGGTTAGAATTTGTGGGGCAGAAAACCAAAGACAAGGGCTGTAGACAGAGAAAGAGCTCCAGAGATCTCTTTTCTAATCCTGGGCTGAATAACGACCTGTGCATGTGTGAGAAGTAGTAGGCTGAGCAATTCCAGGAGCTCACAAATGGGGTTGGAAAAGGTTTGTGCTTCTATCACCCAGAGTAGAGAGACCATACCAAACAAAGCATCGAGAGAGAGAGCTAACGAGCGAAGGACTAAATAAGCCCTCAAGACTGTTCTTGACCTACCTTCAGGAAGCTTAAAAGCAAGCCAATAAATACATAAATAGATAAATAAATAAAACCAAACCCGTGAAACTTCACTGCATGCCAGAACAAAGTCAGGAATACAATAAAATCCAGCATTCAACATTGCAAAATTCACAATGTTTGACAAACTACAAAAAAATGACCTGGTACGCAAAGTAGGAGAAAAGCATGCTGTGCAAACAGGACAATAAGCAATCAGTAGAAACAAACTCGGGAACGGCAGAGATGATGGAATTAGTAGACAGCAGTACTTAAAACAGTTACTTCAAATACACTCCACACACTCAAGAATTTAGAGAAAAACATATCATAATCACGAGAACAATGAAGATATAAAAATGACCCAAGTGGAATTTCCGGAGATTAAAAATACAATAAAAGAAACAGAAATACACTGCATGGGGGAAACAGCATGTCCGGCACTTCAGAGGAAAAGATCGATAATTTTAAAACCAGAGCACGAGAGACTACCGACAATGAAGCACAGAGAGAAGGAAGACAGAACTGAAACCACAATGAGACACCACCTGTCATCCACTGAGGGGACCATGATTTTAAAAGTCAGGTAATAATAAGTACTGTCAAGAATGTGGAGAAATCGTACCCTGCTGGTGTGGCTCAGTGGATTGAGTGCTGGCCTGTGAACCAAGGGGTTGCTGGTTTGGTTCCCAGTCAGGACACCTGCCTGGGTTGCAGGCCATGTCCCCCGGGGGGGGGGGGGGGGGGGGGGGGGGGGGGGGGGGGGGGGGGGTGAGAGGCAACCACACACTGATATTTAAAAAAAAAAAAGAAAAGAAAAAAAGAATGTGGAGAAATCAGGACCCTCATTGGCGATGTAAGGATGAGCAGACACTATGGACAACAGTCTGAAATTCCCTCAAAACCTAACCCTAGAGTTACCACGAGGGTAGAGTTACCAGCGACTCTGCTCCTAGGTTTAAATCCAAGGGAGTTGAAAACACATGTCCACACAAGACTTGTCCACACGTGCTCACACCACTAATTCATAACAACCGAAAGGTGGAAACAACCCAAATGTTCATCGATGGGTGAATGGATAAGCCAAGTGCGTTCTATTTATACAGTGAAATACCGTTTGACCACAAAAAGGAGTAAAGTACCGACACACACCACAACCAGGATGACCCTTGGAAACAGTAAGCGGAAGGAGCCATCACAAAAGACCACATAAAATTCCATTAAGATGAAGTGTTTGGAATAGGTGAATCTAGAGACAGAAAGTGAATTACTGATCTCTGAGGGCTGGTGGGAATGGGGGGCTAGGGAGGAAAGAGGTAAAGGGTGTGGGGCTTCTTTTTGAGGTGATGAAAATGTTCTGAAATTGATTGTGGTGATTGCACAACTCTGTGAATGTAAGAAACGCCATTAAAATGTACACTTTACGTGGATGAACTGTGTGGTATGTGAGTTATATCTCGATAAAACTATTACAAAGGAAGAGAATCATCGTGTGGTATTGGTGGAGAAATAGAGATAGCTATCAGTGGAGCGGAATAGAAAAGCCAGAAATAGACCCACACAAATATGCCCAACTGTTTTTAGTAAAAGTATAAAAGCAATTCCACTGAGGAAAGAAAGCCTTCCCAACAAATGGTCCTGCAGCAATTGGACTTTCAGAGGCAAAAAAAGGAACCTTGTTCTAAGTTTCACACCCTATACAGAAATTAACTCAAAATGGATCATAGACTTAGATGTAACCTGTAACTACAAACCCTGAGAAATAAACCCTAGGGGGAAAAATACTTCAGGATCTAGGGTTTGGCAAAGAGTTCTTAGACTTGACACCAGAAAACACAATCCATAAAAGGAGTAACCGATGAATTATACTTTGTAAAAATTAAAAACTTTTGCTCCACAAAAGACCTGTTAAGAGGACAGAAAAAACTAGAAAGTACTTGTAAACCACACATCTGACAAAGGAATAGCATCTAGATTGTATCAAGTACTCTCAAAACTCAACAGTAAACAAACAATTCAACTAGAAAATGGGCAAAAGACATGAAAAGATGATACACGGTTGGCAAATAACCGCCTGAAGAGATGTTCAACATCACTAGCCTTGCGGGAAATGCAAATTAAAACCACAATGAAAAACCATCACACGCTCCTCGGAACGACTGCAATAAAAAACAGCGACCTTGCCGAACGCGGAGGAGGACTCAGAAACCGAATCACTCGCATGTCGCTGGTCGGGATGTAGACTGGTACAGCCACTCTGGAGGAAAACTTGGCACTTTTTCTTAAAAAAAAAAACTAAACATTCAACTCCCATATGACCCAGCAATTGCACTCCTGGGCACTTATCCCAGAGACATGAAGCTGCTCAGACAAAAACCTATACGTGAATATTCACAGGAGCTTCACTCATAATAGCTACCAACTGAAAACAAACAATACCTTTCATTGGGCAAATAGCTAAACAAATTGTAGCCATTTCATGCCATGGAATACTACTCAGCAATAACAAGAAACAAACCACTGATACACATGACCACCTGGATGAATTTCCAAAGAAGTATGCTGAATTTAAAAAAACAACCACCTCCAATCCCAAAAGGCTACACACTATAGGATTCCATTCATGTAACATTCTTTTCTTAAATTTTTAAAAATGTATTGATTTTAAAGAGAGAGCGGGATGGAGAGAGGAGGAAAAAGAGAGACACAGCGATTTGTTATCTCACTCAGTTACGCCTCGTTGGCCACTCCTCGTGTGTCCTGAGTGGGGGTCAAACCCGCAGCCGTGGTTTGTTGGAACAAGGCTAACCAACTGAGCGCCTGGCCAGGAAATATTCTTTTTACTAAAAAGATGATAAATTTTTAGCTCTTATTTATATTTTTACCCCCTAAGAAGAGTGAATTCTTATTATTCACAGTAGTCATATTCTATAAAAATCACCATAAACATTGAGTTACCAAATACTGAATCATAGCCCAAGGAGCAATACAGGGATCGGTTCCTGTGAGCCCCTGATCACATTTCCATCAACTGATCAATACATAACCTCATTTCATGTGCATTTCTTTTTTAAAAACAGTCCTATTGATGTATAATATACCAAAAAAACTGCACACAATGAATGCATACAATTTGGTGAGTTTGGACACATGCAAACATCCATGAAACCTTCCCCACAGCCAAGGTGATAAATATACCTGTCACCTCCTAACGTTTCATATAATATTCTTGAAATGGCACCCTGGAAATGGCAAACAGACGAGTGCTTGCAAGGGGTTAAGGAGGAGGGGGGATGGGAAGAAGTGGGGGCAACTGTAAAAGGCCAACATGTGGGATCCTTGTGATGGAGATGTGTCAGGACCAATGTCCTGGGTGGTGACGTCACACTATAGTTTTGCAAGATAAAATAATTGAGAAGAGTGGTTAAAGAGTACACAGGATCTCTGCACCATTTCTTACAACTGCACATGAATCTATATCAAAGTTAAAAGTTTAACTATAAGCCCTGGCTGGCATAGCTCAGTGGATTGAGTGTGAATTGTGAACCAAAGGGTTGCTGGTTCGATTCCTAGTCAGAGCACATGCCTGGGTGGTATGCCAGGTCCCCAGTGGGGGCCACGTGAGAAGCAACCACACATTGATAGTTCTCTCCCTTTCTTTCTCCCTCCCTTCCCATCTCTCTAAAAATAAATTTAAAAAATACTTTTAAAAAGTTTAACTACAAATAATTCTTTAAAGCAAAAATAATTATACCGTAGCATGAGCTTATATGTAGAAATAGAGTATGGCAACAGATATCACAAAGGACAGAAAGCCTTTTTACACTTCTTGTCAAGTGGTGTACTGAAAGTAGACTGTAATAAGATAACGATGTATGTTAAAAACTCTTAAGTAACCATAAATACATTTTTAATAAGGATATAGCTCATAAAAACCACTGGTAAGATAACTGGAATCATGAAATAAGACAGGAAGAAACTGATAAAACTCAAAAGAAATAGACAAATCCACAATTACATTTGAAGACCTCAACACTCCTCTTGATAACTGATGGAACAAGCAGAGAGAACATGTTTAAGGATACAGGAGATTTCGACACTATCAACCGTGTGATGTAATTGACATTCATAGACTGCTCCACCCTCTAGAGGCAGAATAAACCTCCTTTTCAGGTGCACAGGAAACATCTATCACAAGAGACCAAATTTGGGTCACACAACAAGTTTCCATA
Source organism: Macrotus californicus (assembly GCA_007922815.1). Lineage (NCBI taxonomy): Eukaryota > Metazoa > Chordata > Mammalia > Chiroptera > Phyllostomidae > Macrotus > Macrotus californicus. The sequence continues at coordinate 63,380 of VMDR010002984.1, read as the reverse complement.
AGTTTAAAAGGAATGGAGTCATGTGACATTTTTTTCTCTGACCCCAAGGGGCAAGGCGTGGGGCAGGGGAAGGGTTTAGGGGGCTGTCAGGTCCATCTGGGCAGGAGATGTTGAGACCAGACTGTGAGGTGGGGGCAGAAAGGAAGCGTTCTGATGGATAGCAAGGTCGTAAAACAGATAGGTCTCCACCAGCAAGTAAACACGTAAGGTGAGAGAGAGAGAGAAGTCAGAGGTGATTTCAACATTACTGGTTTGGCGATTAGGGGTGGAAGTCCCACTTACCAAGACAGGGAACATGGGAGGGAGAACCCTAGGGTGGGCATGAGAGGGAAGGAAAGGCTGAGTGTGACATGTTCGCGAGACCCCTGGCAGAGATGTCCAGAAGGCAGAAGGAAACACTGGTCCTTCTGAGAGGGACCTGGGTGACTGATTTCTGAGAATGTGTAGAGGAAAGATGCTAGAAATAGAACCCCAAGTGACAGCAGCGTTTTCAAAGTGATCGAAGGAAGAAAGGGCCCACAAAAATACAGGAGGGCGAGCGAGAGGTCTAGCACCGCGCCGGATCAGAAATGCCCTTGGACTCCGTGGATCTAACGACTGGGTGTCATGCTCGCTCTACTAGAATGTGTCCTCTACTAGTTAACCTCAGTCCCCGTGTAAAGGGGATAATCCCGCTTAACTCACTGAGTTATTGTACGAATTAAATAAGAGATGTGGTAACGCCCCACAGAGCACCTGGTACAAAGTGGGCATCAACAAACCTGACCATAAGGGCTTCTCTTGGGAGGAGACGGTGATGTAGTTGTGATGCCAAGGGATTCTTAACTACTGCTCAGCATCCAGTTTCCAAGGGGAGAGATCTTGTCAGTTCTAAGTACATACGAAGTGTTCTCTCTATGATAGCTGTTATTTCCACATGCTGTTATTACTGTAGCCACCCTTCAAGCAGCAGAGAAGCCTGTTATTGCAAGGTGGGAAGATGGGTACCTCTGCTGCTATGGGTGGGGAACCTGGACCAGACAATAAGTACATTTTCCCACTGGGTGGTGCTTACTGTGGCTTAGACACGTGTTCACTCGAGGTGCTGACTCAAACGGCAGACCTGTCTCCCTCGTGAACTCTGTCATCCAAAAACAATAGGACTTTAAATCATGAGTGGAAATTTGAAACGTGGGCAAGGCAGTGCCAAGATACTCACGAGGAAGGTGACCTGCCAGCACTTCACTCCATTCATCTGGAAGGTGATGTCCTGGGTCTGGTTATCGGGCAGGGTTACACGGCAGCTGATCTCACCGTTGCCGACAGAAAGAACGGCCGCACAGCCCGGCTCCGGGTAGTCACAGACGCAGGGATCCAGCTGCACACAACCATAGTGCCGCACCTCCCGGGACAGCTCCAGAAACTGCTCCAAAGGGGGGTGGGGGTAGGTAGGAGGAAGCAAAAGACCACTTGAAGCGGATGAAAACCTCATGTGAGAGGCTACTGCCATTCTAGTAGAACATGAGGAAGTGTGAGACAGTCAGAGCGCGTCTTCTTCTAGAAAATGCAGGGGAAGGTGCAGCCCCTCCTGCTCTCTGACAGTAAGGCCTGGGGGAGTTCATGGTGTGTCCCCAGGGCAGGGACCACTCCTGCCTCACTCACCGTGGTGTCCTTGCTCCCCTTACAGTGCTCAGGACATAGCGGGAATAAAAACATTCAATGCATGAATGAGGAAGAAAAGAGTGGATCAAGTAAGATGATAGGAACTCTATCTCAGGAGGTTATAAGGGCAAAATAAGCAAAAACTGTATGTTTAAAATGCCGTCTTTTAAAAAATTAAGCTGAGGTCTATACAGGAGGAAAGTAGTTCGTTTTTATAGGCTGCTTTCTGTAATGGTGGTATAAATTGTCACAGAAAGAGGTTTGGGAAAGAGCCATGAAATGGGAGCAAAGGTGAGTCTGCTTTTTAAGTAGAGTTTCCAGACAGCACCCAAGTGCCAGGGGATACTTGTGTGACGTTTCAGGTTCTGCTTTCCCTGCTTCTGACAGTGCTTAAGAACAGAGGACAGTTACAGCTCACCACTGCGGTCTCGGCCTCCTGTCCCGTCAGCATCTGCTGCGGGCTTCTGTTCTTTTAACAAAGTGATCATTAATGATTATATTTAAATAAGCTGGTGTCAGCTCGGTGACTCCGCCTTGTTCTCCCAGCTTCTGCCATGGCCCTGATGGATGGTTTGTGAGATGTGTGAGCATGGAGGGGACTTCTCACTTTAACACAGGGTTAAATCAGAAGGACATTCCCCTCTACCCACGCTCCCACCCCCAGTGACACCCTGGTTCTTTTCCAGTCCTTTCCTGAAGCAAGGTAGCTTACGACTCCCTTTCACGCCATATATGCTGTTTCCTTTTCCTTTGTTTCTTTCCAGCTCGCCAAGAAAATTCTCAAACTACCGTTTCAAGAATTAATTTCTACAACAACCTAAGCATAAATGAGCCCTCTAAATTTTGTTTGCATTTTGTTCAAAATCAATGCTTTAGTCGTGAACAATGGCAAAGCATAAAGATTTAAGAAGACAACACAATGAAGCAGAGGCCATTTCTTCTGTTAAAATACGTCTGGTTTGTCAGACTCACACATACCACTTGGGGACAGGGTTGTGTGAGTTGGTGCCATCTTTATGGAGGCTTTAAAAATGGACGTTTAGAAATATATCCTACAGGATAACAGAACATGAACTCAGAGACAGAAAATACGGCCGCAGTGCCCAGGGACCATCAGCCAGGAAGCATACACAAGGCAGGTATGAATCAGATGGAGTCCTGGGCCTCACGTTGCTCGCTGCCAAAGTGATTTATAACAGCGAAATCTGGAAACAACCCGACTTCCAACAATAGGAAAATTGGTTTGCTAAATGATAACCATTAAATGGAATACTCTGTGGCCATTAAAAATGTTGAGGGTCTATACTAATTAACTTGATAAAGGACTCACAATATATTGTCTGCATTTTTTTTTAGAATCTTTAAACAAAAAGCCTTTATTAATGTTATAGTCAGAAAAATCAATGATAAGTATTCTCATGTTTTAAAAGTCCCATTTTCAGTGCTTGGTGGGTTTATAAATTATAGAAACGGCCCAATTCTGATATGTTTCTTTAACTCCCTTCTGGGGGATTTCTTTTGGTGCAACATTTGATTCACCTGTGTTTGGTTGTCTTCTTTCTGGAGAGCCTCTAATTTCTGCCTCTGGGCCTGTGTGGGTTTGGCCCACTCTTTTTGAATGTCCTGTATTGCCTTAAAACAAGATAAGTTGTGAAGTTAGCAAACTTAGCAGAAATGAGTTAATCTGACACAAACACACTCAAGTATGAAAAACAGACTCAAAGAGACATACATAGGAACTCAGCATTTTTAAACAGTTACTCTTTAATTTAGCAAGAGTAGAAAGAGGCTGCTCAGTGGCATAGGGACGGCCGACGGCACTTGGAAGAGAAAATAAAAATAGAGTTAGCTCTTTCCCCACGCCACCCAATCAGATAAATCCAGAAGCATTAAAGATCTAAGTGTAGAAACCATAAAAGAACCAGAAGAAAATAAAGGTGAATACTTTTATCTGATCTTGACGTAGGGAATAACTTTTTAAGATACAAAGACAAAATATCATAATAAAGGAATAGATAATACATGAAAATATAAAACTTCTACGTATAAAAACCACCAGGAACAAAACCAACAAGTCAATGGCAAACCACAGGAAAATAGGTACATTGTGTGAGGCAGGGAGGGCTATTTCTATAAAGTGACAGGGACAACGTAAACGTTGGAAAGTGGGCCGGTATGCATCAGCAAATGACAAAAAGAAATTCCATGACAAATATATATTTAGTATCACTAGTGATCAAAGAATTTCTTCCCTCTCAACTTGGCCAAGACTAAAAACTATGTAACATTCAGGGTTGGCAAGGGTTTGGGGACACAGGAAGCCTCACTAGAATTGTTGGGATTTAAATTGATACAATTAGCCTGTCCTGCTGTATCGTGCTTTCCAGAGTCTTCCGTTGGTCCTCAGCTGGACTGTTAACCCCTCGAGGGAAGACCCCTCCCCTCAGTGCAACTTGTCCCATGTCTTATACACAGCAAACACGCAGAATTCTTTGCCAAGTATTGGGAACTTACTTATACCTTAATCTGAAAACACATCTGGGTGTCGCGTCCCTCCGTGACACTGGCAGGAAGCCTTACCTCTACGAGCAGAATGAAAAGCTAACTAAAGTTTTGACATTGCTGTTTAGGTTGGGAGAAGAGGAGATGAGTTTAGAGAGACGAAAAATAATGTTTGTCGAGACATTATTTTAGAAAGGTTTTCTCAATTACTTTTTCCAAACCGTTTTGTGAGGTAGGAAAATTACTCCCATTTTATAGATGTTTAAACTGAGGTGCAGTGAGGTTATAACCTTCAAGATGATCCAGCAAGTACGTGGCCAGAGTTCAATTAAAACCCAGATCTAACCACTACACCATGCCTTCACCAGCTGGAGACGAGTAGCCGGCCCTTTGCTCAAAGAGGGACCTGTGCTCTGTGTCTCACTGCTGTACCCGCTGCGGGGGGCTTTAGAGTGTGTGTGACCACGAGGTTTCACGTGGCCCCCAAACCCTTGCCCAAGCCACTGAATTCTGGCCACGCAGGCAGCTGCCCACTCCGAGACGTTCTCCTTGTTGCCAACTGTTCAGCCCTGAACCTTGACGCCGTCCCGGCATGGCATCAGCATGGGTGTGAAGAACTAAGCATCTTCTTTCCCCAATTCTACTTGCCGTTAGAGCCCCGTGCAGACTGTCTGCACAGGGCCACGATGTTGAAGAGGAAGCCTGGCCAAATCAAGTGAAACAGCAATTGTGACACTAAGCACTACCCGAGGACACATCATTCATCCTTAGGAGACTTGGGACAGAGATTTAAATGTGCTACAGAAGCGGTAACATAAGTTTCTGTTTCCCGCTGTCAGTGTTGGACTCCGAGGATGAGTTCACGAGCCCTCACTCACACACATCATACACAGTGCCTCTCTCCCACGAGGAGAGAGTCAGCTTAGACAAATGTCTCGGCCCTGTCACGTGGCTCCCCCAAAGACAGGCCAATGGAGACTGAGGCAGAACCTGATTTTTCAAACCACGTGAAATCACATGCCATGGTTTCTGCGAGCTTCCAGCCCATGCACTCTAGTGCCCTCTGCAGAGGGTACAGTAGTGAGACGTGGAACGCATGCGCCTTTAGGGACAAGGTGTCAGCTGCTTGGCTCCGGCTCGTTAACGTGCAGCAGAGCAAGGTCAGGGATGTGCAAGCGACCTGGGCCCTGGCCCAGGGCACCAGGCCATGGCGGTATCGGGAGGCTAGTGGTCAGCCCACACTCCCCTCACTGAGCCATGGGCCCTGCCTGGAGGAAGCGGCACCTTTTACTAATTGGCACAAAGTTATCATATGGGCCAGTGCATTAACTTTTTGAAAGGATGATTGCTCCTCACCCATTCACGTAGGCTAGGGACCCAGGACACAGCCTCAGCCCTTGGCCATTCAGAGCTAGTTAGGGAGATACCTATGTGAACTAGTATTTATAACGCTGAGGGTTTGAACACAAACCATGGGAGCAGAGAGGAGGGAGGCATTTTCTTCTGGTGGGAGCCAGGGAGGGCTTCCCCAAGAAGGCGGAGATCATGGGTCCCTGCCTCCCGCTGACCATGGGCCCCTGTCAATTTCTCAGTACCTCCCCTGGGAGTCGGGGCATAATAATGGTGATGACGATAACAGCACAGGTTAGTATGACATCAACTCCAATTTTTTGACAACTTTGTCAGGAAAAGAGCTAAAGTTTGAACAACAGTTTATTAAACCTGGGGGACAACTTAGAGACTGTTAGCTCAACCTCATCGCCTAACAGGGGGACGTTGCAGTTTCAGTTCCAGAAAGACAGAGCGTCTGGTCCAAGGTCACTTGGGGAGAAAGCCTGTGGCAGATCAAGGGACAGAATGCATTTCTGAAACTGCAGTTCACTGTGCTTTCCATGAAGCCATCTTTTTTTCCAGCTGTAAGCAGAAGAAATGCCACCTATTGCTCCTGGTGTGCCACTCCTTAATGAAGACAGACAGAAATCAGATTACGATGCTGGCAGTGCCCACCTCACCACAGAGAATCCCTGGGGACCATGCCGCAAAGACTTGAAGATATTAGACATAGATAATGCATTCTCAACCAAGGATGTAATAGCAAGTAAACCAGGTACAAATACTGATGTATTACCATAGCAAGAATACTATGGTGATGTGGCTCAGGAAACATTCAAACCGGTAAATTATGTGCCGACTCGTATAACATGGGTATAAGTACACTGAACGAGATTATACGCACATCAAAGCATACTATGAAATGAACTCCAAACCATAGTCTAGCCATAAAAATACAATAGTGGACATTAAACATTTATTGATATTTTGCTTTGCCTCCTTAGAATTTAGAAGAGCTTTGTAGGAGTGCTTAGCTGATCTTAGTCTCTTTAAAAATCCCCTAAGGAGGGACAGGTATCGAGGTTGTAACTCCCCCTCTGATGCTCTGGCCTCTGCAGCCTGCTGTGTCTGCTCTGTCTTGTACCCACATCCTCAGCCCTCTGCCAAAACAACCAAGTGCCTGCACCGGCTGGTGGTCCAGTGGGGGAGATGTATACATAAATGATGTTGTTTTGTCAAACTGATTCTCAGATACCAAGATTTTGTGTGACACTATGAAAACATTGTCGATTAAATGATGACACAGTGCCTAGCGACAGCCCTGTATGGTCCCTGCACCTGTCTGCCAGCCTTTTCTGGCTGGTAACTGCTTCCCTTTATTCTGAGGCAGTTAGTGACTTCTCCTGCCTTCAGCTGCACCACTCAGCCTGCACGGGGCAGTTCATTTGCATATTTCTTAGTTTAAAACAGAGCAGCTTCCTCTCTCTGAGCACAAGAAGCACCTGGTTGTTGCTTTGCAAGAGAATATGGAATTGTGGTCATTTCTTCAAAGATGAACAATTGCTGCACTAATATAAAAGGGAGCCCTGCCATCCCATCTTTGCCTTTCAGTGTAAGTGATAACTCTCATTCCACGCAGAATCACAGTGTGAACTTTTTGAAGTCAATTTAAATGACATGTAACATATCAGCAATACACATAATTCAACTAAGGAGAAAAGTAATACAACAGCTTTGTATCAGTTAGCTACGGCTACATAACAAAACACCCCAAAAATAAAGCATGCCTTAGACTAACACAATACAGCAATGCAATTGCTTAAAACAAAAATAAAAAACGAAAGTCACCTTGAGGTACATGCTGAGGCTCTTTTCCCCTTCTATGTTCTTTAATAAGCTGAAACATCAAAAGCCAACCCTTTGCTTTTTTTTCTGTTGCCAAAGTACTACAGTAGGCTCCATCAATGTTTCCTTGCCCCTTTGAAACATTCGATAAAAGTACTGACTGATCCTGTACCTCTCCTTTCTTTCATTTCAGTTTATGAAAAGCTACCAAGTTTAGCACTTGGTAGCCACTTGCAGTAAGTAGTGTTAAATCCCCTTTCTACATCTTCTACATCCAAGCCTACTCACTTCTTTGTCAGCAAACTTTACGTTTCTTCTTACAGATGTGGAGGGTGTCAATGGCCTTACAGAGTTCTTATGGAGCTTACAGGAAACAAAGCATTCACAACAATGAGCTCAAGGTCAGGCCCACCACAGGGCTTACTGCCCACATCATGCCAGGAAGAGTTACGTCAGGGACATAGCAGTGACCCAACAAATACCTGATTTCATGGAGAAATCATTCTAGTAGGAAGAGAGGCGGTACACAACTATCTAAAAATACGTGTGTGTGTGTGTGTGTGTGTGCAATGGTGGAAATGCTGAGAAAGAAAGAAAGAAAGTCTGGCAGGATGTGGGGGTTAGTCCGAGTGAAATGGAAGGACCTGGGAGGGCTTGAACAGGGCAAGGATCTGACCGGCCACTCTGCCCGCTGTGTGAGAACAGACGGTGGGATATTCTCACGGAACTCCTTAAATGAAGCTTGCATGCCTCCCTTCCAGCATTGTCAAGAACGGCCTTGGAAAGGGTCAGGCCTGCAGTGATGCTGACTTGGGGGAGCGGGTGAAGCAGGAAGGAGAACTGAGCTGGGGGACCTAAATGTAAAGCACACAGGCAGCATCTGCCAAGGTCAAGCTCTAAATTTACTTTTCTGGCATCTAAGCAGTAGGGATAAGCAGGACCAACTTCATAATTTGCAAGGCCTAGTGCAAAATGACAATGCAGGGCCCCTTGTTCAAAAACTAAGAATTTCAAGATGTGACAGCAAAGCATTAAACAAGCATGAGGCCCTTCTAAGCACATGGCCCCGGGCAGCTTCCCAGGCCACGTGCCCATGGAGCTGGTGCTGGGGCAGCAATGCTCCCTGCTGGCTCAGGGAGAAGGGAGCTAATGCTAAAGTGAGATTTAGGGGCCATGCGTGACTGAATTGTAGGGGATTGCCTTTCTAGGCTTGTGTAAATCAGCCTAGATGAGGGTGTCTCGGTGGCAAATTCAGACAGCGATCAGCAAAATGGAGGTAGAATGTTTTTTTTTTTCTCTAAACTCCTCTTTTTTTAATTTTGATTTTTTTTACAGTAGTAAAATACACATAACACTTTCCACTTCAACCATTTGTGAGTATATACTCCAGTAGCACGAAAACACTCACGATGTTGTCACCATCACCACTCTCTGTACCGAAACTTTTCCCTCATCCCTGGCAAAGGCTCTGTGCCCTTTAAGCAATAATGCCTCCCCTCCCCCAGCCCCTGGCAACCTCTGTTCTACCTTCCGTTTCTCCGAAGTTGCCTATTCTAGGGATGGAGGTAGAATCCACTACTACAATTTTTTTTCTAATGGTTTAAACCCAAATGGCCTATAATACAGGGTCCAACAGAAATAATGCCCCTTTTTTATTACAAAATCTTTTATCACAAAATCTTTGATCACAAAATCATAAGCATGTAAATCTCTAACATCACAATATCGCATCAAGCACAACATAGGACATTTTAGGTGAAACGTTCAAATTAAAACTATAAATCATCACACCTGTATTATTGCCCTGCCAACCACACTCCAGCAGGCCTTACTTCTGCTGGACCCCGCGTGTGGTGCTCCGATGGCTCTGGGCTGCCCTCACCTGCATGTAGATCAAGTTCACAGCAGCTCTGCAGTCCATCAGCGTGGAGTCAAGGGCCGGGTCCATGTACCTGCATGACCCAGGAGTGTTAAGTCAATTCACACGACACCACTCACGGGCACACCTGGGAGCACACTCACTGTGGTCTGTGAAGGGCTGACTCTCTATGCCTTGAACCAAGACCCCTCTCTGACAAAGCCCTACCCCTCTACCTGCCTAGCTTTCCATTTGTCCCTCACCTCTTCTGCCCCCTAATTTTTGGATATTGTAAGCTCTTGCCTGGTGGGCACGGACAGCAAAGATGCAAAAAGAGAGAGCTTCAGGGGAATGGTCCGCATCCCTGTTCACTCGCAGCCCTGTTCACTCTGAGCCACCAAGTCCTGCATGAGCTTCCCCACCCACAATACCTGGCACACGCTCTCACATGCCCGCACCCACCCCTGTATCGCCGCCCTGTCCCCAGTCCACCCTCACCACTGCTCTGGTCACCCCCTCACCAAGGCTTTCTGCTTCAGTCGGGTTCCCTCAATCTCACGCTCCACATTCTGACCGGAATGGTCTTTCCTGAGTAACCCTCCAGGCTCCGATAGTCCCAGCAGTGAGATCATCCTCCCTGCTCCCTTCCAGGGCCCTTCATAGGACCCCCACTTCCGTTCCCAGTCCCCTCTCTTACCCCGCTCCCCTCCTCAACATTCTGCCTTCCAACCATGCTGTCTCCCCTCTGCCTCTGCCTGGAAGACCACTCACCTCACCAACCCTTGTCCCCGAACTACCTGCTTGTCCTGGCAAGACGCACCCTCATGTCCCCTCTTCTGGTGCCTGCTCCCCAAGGCTGTGTTAGTAACCCACCCTCTGTGCTTTTTTGGCCCCTGAGTTTAGCCTGTCCACTGCTCTGATCAAGCTGTTCAGAGGACCCCTGAGTCCCGGGGCTGGGTCCCAGTCCGAGAGGCCTTGGCAAAGTGACTTGCAAAGAGCAGGGCTCCGTGTGTGTCTAATGGATCCAGAACCACCAGGAGGAGCTGTAGAAGCCCAGCGGTGCGCTGAGAAAGGACAGAAAGGGCCAGGAAAGGGTGTGCTACGGATGGTCTGTAACCACTCTGAAGGCAGAGGTGAGCAGAACCACTGCACTCAGGTGTGTAGGGTGAACAGACGGGTGATGGGTTGGCTTAGACTGGGACAAGGATGAAAATATTAGTTGAAGACCAGCTTCATTCTGGGGCATGGGGAGAAGCAGCTGAAGCATTTCTACTCATATTCTATTTATTATCTCACTCAGGCATCCCAGGGCCCCTGTGTGGCAGAGGACAGAGACTGTTATGTCAGAGAGTCGAACAGCCCCCTGGCCCACCCCAGACCGGGGCTCTGAGAGGCCAGGGTGGGCACCCTCTGGTCTGGAAGGAACCGTATCATCACTGGAGACAGGCACCAGAGGATTCATGGGCACAGGAAGATCCCTAAGATTTCCATTTCCCCTGGCAAAGGTTCTGTACCCATTAAGCAATAACTCCTCTCCTTCCCTAGCCCCTGGTAACCTCTGTTCTACTTTCTGTCTCTCTGAATTTGCCTCTTCTAGGTATGGAGGTAGAATTAACTACTACAATTTTTTCCTAATGGTTTAACCCATTCCCAGCAGGGCAAGGCTGCACCTGCTGAGAATCCCACAGCCTCCCTGCCCCCATCCTGTAACCCTTCACCCTGGAAAGCCAGCCAGGCACCTGCGGGATCCTGTGCCAGGCTCCCCCTTTCCGGTGACCTGATCCTCACCTCTAACAACTGATGTGAGACCTCCTTTCTTTCTGGTTCCCATGAGCAAAGGCAATCTGCCTGCATCTGAGATGCTGGCTTGTAAGTCACACTTTTTCATTATTTCTTTCCATTACCATTTACCCTCCCATGTAGGTAGACATTTTATCTTGCACTTATAATCTAGAATTTACCTAGTTAATGAAGACATAGCAAAGCCCAATTTCCAGTTTAAGCTTCAAGGTGAGGAACAGAATCTTCACCTCTCCTCTGATCTCATGCTCTCCAGAGAGCTCATGAGCAACAAGTCTAAGCTCCAGCAATTTCTGTTGTTGTTAGCATTATCCTCTTTACTACCCTCAAGATAAAAATAACAAACAAAACCAAGATTTTCTGAGCATATGGGACCACTTTATTTAACCCTCACAATAATCCTTTGCGGCTCATGACTCTGTGATGATTCCCATGTTACACATAGAGAAACTGAGTCTTAGAGAGCTGGAATAACTGGGCTCAGGCCGCTCGGCTACATCCTGAGAGAGCTGGGACTAAGAGTCACAAACTCTGACCCTGGAAATAACTAACCTTGCTCAGCCACTCCCCGGACTAAGCAGCTTCCGCAAGAACAGCTACTCTAGAAACCCTTAGATGAAATCGCTAAGGGCTTTTCCTTTTCCTTTCTCAGGGTTCCATGCCATGGATTTTGACAGTTTCTCAGAATATTTTTAAATAACAGTAAGTAAACTTCTAGCCTTGCTGGGAATATCCTTCCAAAATTCAAAACCACAGACCAGAGCTCTCGCTGGACATCACCAGGTCAAGAAAACTACTATTCCTAGATTTCAAAGTGCCTTCCTTTTAATCTTCTGTGCTCAGATGACAGAATAACTGAGCCAGGAAAGAGTGAACCAAAGACGCAACCCAACACAGCCACGGTAATCACCACGGACCTACAGGTTACAGGTTATGTGTGGGGGTGGGCTCGGGGAGTGTCCTGCCTCTAGTTATTTTCTGTTTACTTGCTCTCCGTGGGGCCCTCTGTTTCTGGGGGAAATGGTAGTGCTTTCTGCAAGGGGCCCTCTCAGTGCCGGAACAGGGCTGGTCCTGGCATCCATGCGTTTATCGTTGAAATGCTTTTGGAATGTAAGTCAACTATGTAGAGTTCAAATGCACTGTAAGTTGGCTGAGCCCACCCTTTGCTTTCAGGGAATAGTTCAACACAGCTCAACAGATGAGTCAGAACTGCTTGCAATCAACAGATTCCTTCAATTAATACAGTCAGTAATCCATCCCAAAGCAAGCCCACGGCCCGCAGTTCCTCACCATTACCTGTTTCAGTCCCATCCCCAGGAGCCCTTGTTTTTCAAGTCTTAGCTTCATGGCCGCCTTCCTCACGCTAATGTCTCTCGAGTATTCACTTCAGACCAGGGAAAGTCACCCTCACCATCCCACCCCTTCGGGTGAATAGTCTCGTCCTTGCCCTCTCTGCCTTCCTTACTGCTCTCCCCTCTGTGCTCCCCAGGCTCCTCCCTGGTCTCCCGCTAGCTGTCGGGCTATGAGCGACAGGGTGAAAATGACAGACTCTGACCAGCCACTGTTCTTCAGCTGCAAATGCCTGCTGTCCCAATGCTTACTCACCACTTCCTGAGCCCGACCTTGCAGTCTTCCACCTCAGAACTTCGAAGACTCACGTAAGGCAGTTCAAAGTCCGCTAGTTTTTTCAGGACTGGAGAAAGGGGGAAGGGGGTGTCACTGGTTGAATTAGCACAGAGAGTTTATATCCAGTAGCTTTCAAATGCGAACAGAAAACATTGCTATTGGAAAGCCTAAAATACAATATTCTCAACAATATTCTCTTGCATTTCTATGTAATTTTTAGCTTTCTAAAGTTTATTCAAAAAATAAGTAACATTTTATCTTTGTAAAGTACTAACATCTTGAGTGAGCATTGTTTTACCCTGAGCTACAGATGAAGAAACCAAGGGCCAGAGAGGCCCAGTGCCTTTGCCGGCACCCTCCCTCGATCCTAACTGCCAAGCCAGCACACCAACCCCTCGCCTTCCAGCACACCAACCCTCACCTTCCAGCACACCAGCCCCTCACCTTCCAGCACACCAACCCCTCACCTTCCAACTTAAACCCGCCTCCCCACAGCTTCGTGAGGACATACATAAACTACACGGAGATCACTGATAGCATTTCACAACTAAAAAATTTGTACTATCTAGAAATGCTCTATAGAGAAAAGCAAAAGCTATGTGAATTGGACTGTCATCTTTTACTATCTCATATCTTTTTTTTAAATCCTTACTCAAGGATACATTTATTGAATTTAGAGAGAAAGGAAGGGAGGAAGGGAGAGAGAAACATTGATTGGTTGCTTCCCATGTGTGCCCTGACCAAGGATCGGACCCGCAACCTAGGTATGTGCCCTCACTGGAAATGGAACCCACAACCTTTTGGTGCATGGAACAACGCTCCAAACAACTGAGCCACCCACCCAGGGCTCATATCTCTTCTCCAACAACCTGGGAACTTATTTATATCACCTGAACTTTATAGCAAATACTCCTTAACAAGGGAAAGGACAGCGTGATGAGATGCCCTGATGCCTGGGGTCTGGCACTCCATTCACAGGGAGGTTATGGTGTGGCAGGTGGTCAGCAGCCAGGTCCACTGGTCCAGGGGGATGGACTCCAGGATTGGGACCAGCTCAGGCACAAGAGGAATGCAGGTCCTGGAGAGACCTGACCTTCCTCCCTCCTGTCCGTGCCCCTTCCCTGGAGCTACTTGTCTCCAGCTCTCCCTGCCCACAGACGCGACCTCCCACCCCCAAACTTTTCATCTAGGAGTGAGGAACAGCAGTAGGGACCATACGCTGGGGACTTCTCCTGGGGGTGACCAGCTCCTCAGAGGACCCCCCACTCCTACGGCATTCTTACCAGAGAGCTTGTCCTCCTCGCGAAACTGAATGAGAAAGAGGCCAAAGTAGCCCAAGAGCTCCGGACACAGCCCAATTTTGTGTGACACCACCTTGCACCAAAGACAAGAGAAGGGGGAGGGTTAGAAGTGCCCGCCTTGGGCACTGAGATGTGCCAAATGTGCAACTGCCTGTACACACGAGAAAAAGTGCTTTCACGGGCTAGCAGATATTAAAAGAAATGTTTTCAGAATCTAAAATGGTACACCTTTGTTTTAGAAAATTTTAAAATTAATAAGAAATAGAGTGAAGGGAAAAAATCTGTCCCATCACAATGACATTAATTGGCCTCAGCTGAGACTGGTTGTCCCCTCTCAGACGAGGACGTGCCAGTCTCTCAGGTAGTTTGGACTTTATTGTCCACTGGAGGGCAGCACCCACTCTGCACGAACATCTGTCCAACGATATTTACCTTCCAGTGGGCTGAGTTACCAGGTATTGGGAAAAGGGATATTACCCACTGCTTGGCTGTTCTATAAAAGTCTATGAGCTAGGAGCCTTTGATACCCCAGGCCTGCTTCTCTCTGATGTCGCCTGTGATGTTCAAGTCTAATTTACATGGCGCTGGCACAGTGAAATCCTCAGATCCCAGGCACAGACTGCCCTCATTTCATATTCTTTTTTGACCTTCACATCAAAGGGCTCTCATTTCAACACTAATGGGTGCGTTACCGATGGGTCACAAGGCTACAACCTCAAATGTTCCCTTAGCAGGAACTTCCATGCTACCCCAGACTCTCTCCCTCACCCCCCACCCACCCCTACCTCTGCCCCTTTAAATCTGGGCTCCTGAGTGACCTCCTTGCATGCCCCACCTGAATTCTCTAGATCATCTCTAATGCCCAAGATGTACCCTTACAGCACTGTGCACCAGCCGACACTTTAACCACAGCTCCAGGTTCTTGTGGTGGACGCTATACAAACACCAGGGAGACTTTTCCTTGTCAGAGATCTGAAAATGACTGTACTTGCCGTGTATAAGGTGCTCCCATGTATACGACACACCCACATTACTGGCCCAAACTTTAAGGAAAGATCTTTTGTTTTAACTTTTTAATTCAATTATTTCTTGATTTATGTTTAGAAACAAAACCGATGATTGTATTCCAGGGTATTATTTTGCATATGGATATCGTTATTGCTTTCTAGAGTTACACTTTTAACACATAAGCACAAATAAAGGAATTAGAAATATTTGTACAGATAAGGAATTAGAACTACCCATGTATAATGTGCATCCTTATTTTTCCCTCAAAAATGTAGGCAAAAAAGTATGCATTATACACAGCAAAATAAAGTACCTCATAAATACAGTCTTATGAGGGGGTGGTGCGAGTGGGTGGGTGTTCTCAGTGTGGCCTTGCAAGTAAAGAGCCAGGAAAATTTCACAACTTTTCCCCAACACTTATCCCCATTCTCCTTTCTCCCTCATTTCCGTCCCCACACCCTAGTAAACAAAAGCAAACAAAGAAAAACAAACACAGGGCTCCACTGGGGGGGGGGGGGTTGGACTGGGGCGTGAGTGTGTGCTGGTAGGTAACAGATCGTATCTTGTCCTAGAGTAAATCTGTCCGCTCCAATTAGATTTCTCTTTTCTGACTCCATCAGTGAAAACAGCAAGCTTACACGCGAACGCAGTGGACTGAGAAAGGGGAATGGAGGAGCTTTTATAATCTGTGAGAACACAAATACAAGCACCTTCCACTGAGAGGAATAAGCATCTACAAAATGAGACAGCAATATGTCCATCTCAGCAGATGTTAACGATGCTCCAAAACACCAACACCAGCAATAAAACGACATCAGCACAAATGCATAAACAATGACGACAAAAAGATTTTTAGCTTGTTGCTGGCTGGCCCTTGAAGAGCCCAGCACGATGGGGGTGAGGGGGTTGGGAATAGCGAAGAGAGAGTGGCAGCAAGTATGCATGAGGAGATGCAGACTGTGATTTTTAATTACGAAGTTTAAATTACATTGTCACGGAGGTGAGGGAATTTCCAGCCCCTGGGAGAGAATACACATGTCTGCCCAGCCAAGGGCTCACTGTACCTGTCGCGGAAGCTCCACCGCTTTATTAAGGGCAGAACCTCCAGTTAAACTTACCTGATGCTCATGATGTCAGTGTCATGCGTGAGTCTGTCACAAGCCAATGCGATTGGAAGAGAGGACGTGCATCTTTCTGAGACCACCAATGTATCTAATTAAACTTATGCTCTTAGTTACAGGGAACTGGGCAAAAACAGATGGCACGGTGGGACCCTACCCTTACTGCCCAATACAATGCTTACTCAGCACTTCCTCTAATAGCGATAATTCCAATGGTAATAAATAACCAGAACCGCCACTGTTGATGGACCATAGGCTGTTTCTATAATTACTTAGACGCTGTCTTGAAACGTTAAGTAACTTACCCAAACTCATACAGCTATGACGTAACAGCCCTGTCCTTTGAATCCGGGACTTGTCCTAACCTCAGCACATAGGAGACCCGAACCTGCCTCCAGCAGCCAGCTGCAGGTACATCTTGGCCTGCAAGTCCAGTGTGCGCAAACTCATCATCAATGATGTCGTCATGCAGGACAGGTGCTCCAGGCTGGCTCCACGGCCTGACCATTCTCAAATCATCTTACATCCACCGTGGCACCTAGTTTATGGGCCTCGCCCTGTCACTGTCCTTCTCCCGCATTTATATGTCTGTCTCCCATTCTGTAGGTCCCAGCAGGATGACTGAAGGGGGGATGGAGGGTGGGGGGGGGGCAAGAAAGTTGGTATAAATCCCCTCAAGCATTAAGCATGAAGGCCTTTGATGCTTTTCAGAAAGATCATTCTGGAAATCTGTACAGAAGATTAGCAAGACTGGAAGCAGGGAGACTGTTTTCTGGCCTGCTGTAGAAACCTGGCTAAGAATGATGAGGGCTCGAACTAGGGGCGTGAGGGTTGAGAGGAGAGGACAGGAGAAAAGGGGTGACTAGGGGAGAGATGTGGGGTGCATGGCAGGAGGAGCCAGGGGTGAAGGAGGAGGCATCTGGGGTAACTTCTCAATGGATGCGCTCGGCAACTAGGCAGCTGCTGACATGACACACCAGGGCCGCAATGCAGGGTCCATGAAGAGGTTGGGGAGGGGAGGGCGCAGTGAGTTTAGCAGGAAGAAATGTCCAAAATGGTCACGCTCAGGCAGAGCCTACATCTAGGGAGAGGGTGTTTCCTATCTGGGAACACAACCTGCTCTCCTGAGGCCAGAAGGATTCAAGTGGGCTGAGATCTCCAGGCCAGAAAGAGTCGCCATGCAAAGAACCCTCCTGTACACACACCGTCTTAGGTAAAGGCGACTGGACTTGAGCGAGAGCTGGGAGCCCCGCGGGGACTACTTCTGCTCACTTTAGGCTCCAAAGGCAGCGGATACCATGACCCCAGAGCAAGAACTATCTGTCCTTGGCAAGGTCCTAGAAACTTTCCCACTTCCTCCTGTTTATAACTTTTTATTCTCCTGTGTGTTTCTCTGGAGGATTAGAACTAAAACCCTCCAAAGAAAAGGGGCCTGGGAACAGTGTGTGGGTGTGAGAAGATGGTGTACCCTCCACAGCTCAGAGGGAGGACAGGCCCGGGGGCAGGGCTGGTGACGGCCCTGTCTGAGGAGGGAAGGATGCTCTCTGGGTCTTGCACTCAGAGTCCTCAGAGAACCAGCTAAAACTCAGGTCCGCCACAGAATTAGGCCTGCTGGGGCACTGGTTTCAGGGCTGTCGCTGTGAGGGAGGAGGGACAACCCTTTCAGTCCTTGAGGAACCCCCATCACTCTCTCCCAGAACTTGTTACCAGCCCACCTGGGTGCGGCCCATTTCAGGCTCATCTGGGCACCAGCCTCCTTCCTGCTCCCAAGCAGGGGGCACCCTGTAACAGAGCACTTGGCTTATTCCCAGAGCACATCCCTGGCTGAGTTTGAGGGAACTGAAGGTAGCTCTAGGAAGGTCCTAAGTGACCTCCAGAAAGTTGATGCCCCCAGGGAAAGTAAAACCAAAGAGGCCTGGTGAGCCCTGGCCAGCTAGCTCAGTTGGTTAGAACATTGTCCCACTATATCAAGGTTGTGGGTTCGATCCCTGGTCAGGGCACATGTGAGAATCAACCAATGAATGCAAAAATAAGTGGAACAACAAATATATATATCTGTCTCTGTCTCTCTCCCTCTGTCTCTCTGTCCTTTCCTCTCTCTTTCTAAAAAATTAATCCAAAAAAATAAAAAAAGGTCTTGGGGACTGGCTGTAGCTGAGACTCAACCAATCTACCAGAAAAACCCAGCATCTCTGCAGATAAGTCATCCAGAGTGATGTGGTTGGCAGGAAGCTTCCAGAAGGTCACTGTGTTCTAGTCCCTGCCTTCAAACACTGCTTCCTGCATTCGGTTCTGGGGCTGGAGATTAGGTGAAGTTTACCTCCAGGACTCTTTCAGCCGTGTCTGATGTTAGGATTTCGACTCGAATGCCCCTTCCATCGGGCAGAAATATGTCCAGAGAGGCTTTCTTGGGAGTGATGCTGAACGTGTCCTGTGAGCAAAGGGAAAGCACAATGAGCCCACAGAGACCTCAGTGGGGTACCTTATGGGAGTGACAGTCAGCAGTGTCCTCTCCCTGGGCCCTGAAGGTCTACAGTACCCAGAAGCACATGAGAGCCCAGGGTAGAGATTTGGGGGTGGAGTTTTAGGGGACAGGGTGGGGGTTGGGAGGGGTGTGGAGAGGGTCCAAGGCAATGCAATGACATGGAGCTTGAACAATTGCCAAATAAACAATGTTTTAGGAAAAAAATCATCCACACGACGCTTGGTGGTTTTAGATTTTAACTCTCATTTTTAATATTTCCAAGCTTTCCTAAAAGTCCATAAAATGCATTAATTTATGATTCTGCTACAACGAAAATGAGAAGTGTGCAAGCTCTGAGGCCCGTATGTGGAAGCAAGTGGGCACCTGTGCACGGACACCTGGCCGAGGCCCCGCCCCCCCAGCTCAGTGCAGTGCTGCTGGGCTCCTGCGTCCACAGAGGCGTGTGTGCAGGCAAGGGGTGCACGCAGATCCCGGGACATGTGAGGTTCTTAGACAGAGTGCTCTGAAATGTCAAGGGCACACTAGAGACACTGGAAGGCCCTCAGAGTTTAGGAAAGTTTGAAGCTGAGATGAATTGGTGCTCCGTTTCCACAGAGAGAGGGACCCCAGCAGGAGGCATGGCCAGCGCCTGCCCAGGCAGGCCTCACGGGGCTGCTGCACCTGGGGGCACACTCTTTCTAGCACCTCACAAATGGGATCCTGTCAGTTCACAGAGCTGTCTTGTCTCTGCGATTCAGGTCACAGACTTTCTCACCCTGGGTTCTGTGACAGGATCAACCCCTAACGCCCTAACATCCATGGACGCAGTGAGCTCACTCTCTCCTAGGCATTTAGAACGGCACTAGTCACGGGTCATCCTTGGGAGAACTGAGAAATGAAAGGGAAAAATAAAACCATCGTGAAAATCTTATCAGAAGAAGCAAGAAGAGACACTGCCAAATGCAGCTGGAGCATCAGGCTTTTGCTAAGAGAACTGAATTATCAGGAAAAAAGACACTCTGAACAAAGCTCCACATTATCGACACCCATGAGTGATTTTTCAAAGCACAAAAGCAAACCCACAATGTGCACACGAAGAAGATGAGAGAACCCAGGCCAGTCGCCCCTCTGTGGTGACACGCAGTGGTTCGCAAGACGGGAGTTTTAAAACACAAGATTGGACAGCAGGAAGGAGCACGTGCCTGTGCGTACGACAGAAACGATGTGCACATGTGAATGTTGGTGTGTGTGCAGAAATGTGAAGACACCCATCGAACTGTAAGTCGCAGCATCTCTGAGGCCTGCGGTGTCACTGTTATCAGAGACCCATGTGTGCTATTTAAGTGCTGCCACTGTCACAACAAACTTTCCAAAGGAAAGGGAGGGGTGTGTGTGTGTGTGTGTGTGTGTGTGTGTGTGTGTGTTGTAAACCATCAAATATAGGAGGAAATACATGATAGATGCCTCTAGGGTCATTTCTCAAGTTGAGTGGACCCGTATGTGTAGCAACACAGCTGAATGACTAAATAAACGAAATTTGCTTCCACTTCTTACAAACCTGGTCAAGGTATTATTCTTCCCCAACCTACAGAACCAGTTCAATGATATCATATTATTGTCCAACAAAGCCTTTCCGTGTTCTTCCATTCAGCCAAGTACATGCCTTCAGGCATGAAAATGTCCCCGTATATACAACTAGAGTGAGTGATGTGCTAAACAAGGGTCTTGGCAAAGTCCCAGCCTCTAGCGGACAAGTCGGAAGCGTTCAGACCGACAAACGAGAGTGAGTGGCTGTTTCATTCTGTTCCCATTGGATTTTCTTTGTGATCCACTTACAGAACAGGGTCGGCAAAAGTAGGCTTACAGCTGTGAATTCACAAAACACAGCTTACTCTTGTACTATTATTTATTAATGATTGTATTAGTTTCCACATGAACAACTATAAACCTACTTTTGTCCCACCCTGTCCAATAGGGAGCAGAGCATCTACGGGTAACGGGGGCATGCCTATCGATGCCACCCTGCGGGCTTCCCCATGGCACATATGGAAATATCTGCTCCAGAAACAGCATCCTGCATTGTTGTAAGGCTCTTAGTGGTAAAAGGTTCTCTTCCTCACGGTCAGTTTCAAAGTGCACAGTGCTTAGGCTACAGGAAAAGAAAGTTACCCACTTTATTAAAAGGAGCTAAAGGTCAAGTGACACATGTAATTTTCTGTTCAGAATCTAAACCTCCCAAAGAACAAAATAGGAACTAGCCTCCCATGGGCTCCAAATGAACATGTCTTACCCGAGTCCAGGTTCTGTTGGGTTGGTGCCAGAAACACACGTGTGGTTAACAAAGAGACAAATTCTGCCGCGAAATAATGACCTTAGTAAAGAAGAGCAAGCTTACCAGCTGTACCAGTTTTAAAAAGTCCATGAAGACATCACTTCTTAACACATTTGGGTCCATGGTTACTGAAAAACATGGAGTGCAGGCCGGGTTAGCATGGAGCTGGGCTGACTGCCCTATCACCCTGCTCTGACCTTCAGGGGATCCCCAAGCCCTGCTGCCTCCTTGAAAGCAACAGAGCGTGTGACCCCTCAAACACACAAAACGCTGCAAAGCTCGCTTCCTCCAGGCAGCGCTGATGACAACGTGGACCCATCACACCAACCCCAGGTGTCGCTTTATCCGTGCGTGCCCGAGTCGCTTAACATCCACCATGCCAGAGAGGACGCACAACTCATGCTGATGACATGGACAAAGTCCTGGCCTGGAAGCTGACCCCTCAAGCACCGTGATCACTTGGGAAAAGGCCAGTGGCTAAAGGAGTATTTCTCTAAGATGGGAGAAAAGAAACCAAGAGAGAATGAAAATTCAAAAAGCATTACATTTTGAGCTTAAAAGGGCTTATTGAACAGGTCTGAAGGAGATATATTCTCCATTATAAAAGGTGAATGGGAAAGAGACGACTTCTGGAATTTTCATTTACTATGCTTAAGAAAAATGTGCAGCTATGAGAAGCAACAAAATAAATCGGTAATTGCTGACCTAGAATGATCTGTAAGGTATATATTTTAAGAGGAAAAAAACAGCATAAAGAAGAAAAATCTTTTCTCTTTTGCTCTGAAGGACGTCAGTGGGATAGTTGGTGAGGTTGGAATAGGGTCCCTAGGTAACTTTATTGTATCACTGTGAATTGCCTGATTTTGATAACTACACTGTGGTTGTAGAAGGGAATATCCTCGATCTTAGGAAATGCGCACAGAAGTATTTAAGGGTGAAGCGGCTTGTGTGTGTAACAATATATCTCAAAAAATTGTATATCATATATAGGTATATGTACATACCCATGTGGGAGAGTGAGCGAATGATAAAGCGAATGTGAAAGGTTAACATTTGGGAAGTCTGGGTGAAGAGCATACAGACATTTTGCATTGCTTTTTGCAACTTTAAGTCAGAATTTTCAGAATAAAAAGTTTTTAAAAATCAGACACAGAAAAATGTGTAAGTTCCAGTTAGTATTGGATAAGCAGAGAAGTACATACACGCTAGTAGATGCACAGACAGTTTCAGAGGGACTCACAGCCACCTGCCTGCAAGAGTGTGCACTTCTAGAAGCTTGGGGGTCCGGGGTGGAGGGGAAGGCAGCTTTCATTGTCTAAGGCTGACCCTTGAACCCTCATGCTGTCAAATGCCACAGTATAACTTTTGTCTCCCCCCAGAACCTAACTACTAATAGCCTCCTGTTGACTGGAAGCCTTACTGATAAGATAGTTGATTAGCATGCATTTTGTATGTTATATGTATTATATACTGTATTCTTACAATAAAGTAAACTAGAGAAAAGTATTTTAAAAACCAAATAGAAAGGCCACATATTACATGCTCCCATTTATCTGAACTGTCCAGAACACGCAGAGCTGGAAAGACAGAAATTAGTGGCGTGGGTGATGGGGGCTGGTTGCGGAGAGGACGAGGGAGTGACTTGTGATAGGTGTGAGGTTTCTTTTTGGAGTGACAAAAATGCTCTCAAGTTAGATCATGGTGATGGTTGTGCAATCCTGTAAATATACAAATAATCACTGAATTGTACACTTTAGGTAAGTGGATTTTATAGTGTGCAACCTACATCTCAATAAATTTGAAAGAAAAAAAACCTACCATTTTGCAAATACTGCTCCAACTGGTCTCTTCTCTCATTGGCCAGAGATGTGGTCATCGCAAGGTAGTACTTTGGTGGAAAGGGAGGCAGGCAATTCCCAAAGACCCGTCTCAGCTGAAAGATCCAGAAAACACACATTGAAGCCAAAGAACCTCCAATTCAAGGTTAGTGAGACACCACGGACTCCTCTTCGGGCCCATCTTATTCTGACACTTTATTTAAAATGAACCCTTCCTGGTGGCCGAAAGGAAGAAAGTAAGAGAGGGACATTTTGATTGGCTTAAGGAGGAATTTATTACAGTATGGGGTTCTAGAGACACCATTACACACATCACAGAATGACAGCTCCGGGATGAGTTTGGTAGATTTGGGGCACATTTTAATTTTTCATTTGTTTTCACAAGACTGCCTACCACTCATATCATACAATATTTCTTTAATTCATACCCCAGTAGTATCTGTGACATTGATGACAATGGGTAGGAATTTAATTCCCCCACCCCACCTCTACCTCCACTCCCACCAAATCTGAACATAGCAGCAAATGTTCACAGCTGTGCTAATATGGTAGCTGGTAGCCTCCAGTCACCTGTGGCTAATGAGCACCGCAGATGTGGCTAGTCCCTGCTGAGATGTGCTACAAGTATAAAAACACAACCCAGATCGAGAAGACTTAGTCTCTTAGAAAGGGGAATCTAAGCCCTGGCCAGGTGGCTCAGTTGGCTGGAGCGTCGTTCCATACATCACGTGTTGCAGGTCGGATGCCCAGTCAGGGCACATACCTGGGCTGCAGGTTTGATCCCTGGTACAGGAGGCAACCAACCAGTGTTTCTTTCTTACACCAATGTTTCTCCCTCTTTCTCAAATCAATAAATATATCCTCAGGTAAGGATTTTAAAAAAAGTTAAAAAAGAATAAAATATCACGCTAATAATTTTTATATTGATTACATGTTGAAATGATAATATTTTGAATATACTGGATTAAATAAAATATATTATTGAAATTAATTCCACTTGTTTCTTTCTATGTTTTTTTAATCAGACTACCAGAAATTTTTTAATTCCCTATGTGGCTCATATTATATTTCCATTGGAAAGTGCTGGTTTATAGATTCCTGGAAGGCTGACATACAATCTCACTAGAAATCTAGTCAGGCCCCTCCCTCCCAAACATGACTGAAGACAATGGCGATTATATTTATGCAAGCTAAATGGTGGATGCATTAAAAGTAATCTTTAAATAACCAAAAGGGTATGTGCCTTCATTCCAGCCCTATATATACTCAGAGTGGCAGCTTGAAGATAAGGCGTGGCCTCACTCTCTTTAAAACAGGAGAGAGGACACCAGTCCGAAGCCCAGTCAGGTCTGATCAAGGTACCTCCAGAGCAGAGGGCTGCGACTCCTGCTGTCACCAGTCAACGGCTTAAAGAAACGAAAGCAGATCTAAGAGAAACGAGACTGAAACCCGGTCAGGATTTTCATTCCATGGCTTTTGTTACACATGCAGGCTGTATTTGGCCAATGTTTACCTCACATAGGTCTTACCTTCAAAATGCACGGAGAATCTGACCACTTCTCCCCACCCCCCACGGCTGTTGCCCTGGTCCATACCCCGTCATCTTTTCTCAGATTATCATAGCCTTCCAAGAGATCTCTCTGTTTACACCATTAACTCCCTCAGTCTATTCCCAATGCAGAACCTAAGGTGGTGTTCCAGGGTGTCAGTCAGATCGCTGCACTGCCCTGCTCAAAGCCCTTCCTGGTCTCCCACCTCACTTGAGTAAAAGCAAAAAATCCTTAAAGTGCCCTAGAACTGTGCTATCCAATATGATGTCCATTAGCCACCTATGACTACCTAAACTTCAATTAAAATGAAATAAAATTAAAAATTCAGTTTCTCAGTCACACTAGCCACATTTCAAATACCCAATAACTACCCAAAATGTGGCAAGTTCTTACTGAATTGGACAAAGCCAATCTAGAGCGTTGCCATGGGCACAGAAAATTCTATTGGACAGTGGTGGTCTAAAATCTACAAAGTTTTCAACTTTCTTATGTGTTTTATTTGGACTGCTAGATTTTTGTTTGTTTGATTTTTAGAGAAGTTAATTTGATTCCAATATTAATTTTGTGATTTATAATGTTTATCACTCATGTCCCAGAGAAAATACAGAATGGTACGGCCACTTTGGAACAGTCTGGCAATTTCTTACAAGCAAATGTTTACTATGCAACATCCAGTCATCACAGTGCCAGGTAAATAGCCAACAGATTTGAAAACTATGTCCACAAAACATGCATGTGAAAGTTCATAGGTACTCTATTCATATCTACCCCAAACAGGAAGCAATCAAGGTGTCCTTCAATCTGTGAATGGATAAACAAACCGCAGTGTATCCATTGGATGGAATATTATCCAGCGATCAAAGGAAATGAGCTACCAAGCCTTGAAAAAACATGGTGGAAACTTAAAAGAAGATTGATAAGTGAAAGAAGACAGCTAGAAAAGCTATAATCTGTTTCATTTCAAATACATGGCATTTTTGAAAAAAGCAAACATAGCATAGTAAAAAAAAATCACGGTAACCAGAAGCTTGGGGTAGGGGGGCGTTGAGTGGGTAAAGCACGTGGAAGTTTGTGGGGTGGTGAAACTCCTTTGTATGACACTGTCGCTGCGGATACATATGTGATACTACACTTCTGTCAAACCTATTAAATCTTACAGCACAGCCTTGATGTGCAAAAATATCTGCCAAATAATTTAGGAGGTGGGGAAAAACCCAGGATGGAATGTGGAATGTGACGAAAGAATTTTAACTTCATTACAAATGTGTGGAACCTTGCAGCCAAGGGGGAAGTGTGCTGACCTAAGCTGCTTTGGAAGTGAGCGGAGCCTGTACAACCCGAGGCCAACGAAGCTGTCGGGAAGCTCTGTGCTTCCCGCTGACAGAGCTGTGTCCCGTGGGGGCGCAGGTTAACAATTCTAGCCCTGCTCTCTGTGCGGGCAGGGTTGAACAATTAAGTAAAAAGAAGGCAGGTGGTGGGAACCAGGTTTCTCCAGTCGGATGGGAGTTTTCAGAGAAGTGAGCTGAGTAGGCTCCAGCGATCCATGTGGTGGTGGACTATGGCTGGAGATGTGGGTGTGGACTCATGTTTGTTTTAATAGAGACCCAGATGGTGAAATATTAAACTGTGTACAGATATGCCATACACACATATCATCCTTTCTTTGTCAGCTGAGAAGGCCTCGAAACAGCGACTCTGCCTTGGCAAAGAACACACCTAGTGCCCAGATCTCGGCTTCTAGTCCTGTTCTCCAGTAAAAGTTACCGGGGCTCCATGGGGAAATTGCTGAGGCAGGACATATGGAAGATGAATCTGAAGCATCTTGTAGCACCAGAAAATAAGAAAATGCTCCAAAAAATCAACAATAGGTATATATCAAAGAGACACAGGAGCAAACTGAAAGAGTTCCCACAGGCCAAAGCTGGAACAATTTGAGCAGCAAAATAAAGATATATTGAAGTATAACTCAAAGTATAATGTAGATATCCAGGAGTCCACATGAATATAAATAAATTATTGAATAAATAAAAATATAGGAGAGAATAGACAAATCTCCTGTGCAGAAGAATCCCAAATAATTGATGCAGACATGCATTCACAAGGAGACAGAGCATAACTCCCAACTTTGTAAGCGTGGGCTACACATAGCGACTTCCAAAGAATACACTATGGAAAGAGAGATAAAAGAATAACTTCACAGTGGCAAAACCTGACAATGACTACCTCAGCCAGGTGGTCAAGGTCAACATCAACAGTGATAAGTCGGGTTGAGAGTAGGTACCCTTGATATGATGTGATTAGAAAGGCACTTGACCTCTGTGGTCGCCCTACCCAGGGTAGTCATGTGAAACATCAGATTCCAGTGGAGGGACCTTCCACAAAACACCTGACCAATACTCCTCAAAACAGTCAAAGTCATTATAAACAACGAAAGTCTGAGAAACTGTCACAGTGAAGAGGAGTCCAAGGAGATGTCACAGCTAAATGTAGCGTGGTGTCCTGGGTGGGATCCTGGAACAGAGGGAAGACATTACGTAAACACTGAAGTCTGAATACATTGTGGGCTATAGTCAACAATATTGTTCTAACACTGGTCCACCAACCAAAGCAAGTGCACCCCACTGATGGAATATAATCGGGAAAACTGGGTGCAGGGTGTATAGGAACCCTGTACTATCTTTGCAATTTTTCTGTATCTCTAAAACTGGTCTACAAAATTAAAGTCTACTTTTTAAAAACTGAGTTCTGGCTTCTCATGAAAAATCCAAAGGTCTGGCATCACTGCGTCCCCCTTCTCTCAGGCAACCACCCCACTTAGAGACCTAAGCAGTTCCCACCCCTCCCCCCTGCCTCTCGCCTGACCCATGCCTCTCACTAAAATCACCTCCTGACTCCTGCAGCCATTGAAGTTTGCAAACAGTCTTCTAGATCTAGTAGCATAAAATATTATAGCAACAATTCTGCTTCTTTTAAAGTCAAGGAAATCTTCCTGCCATGCCAGAGATTGTCCAAAGGCACCTGTCCCTGGCGGGCAGCTCCAGTGCCCTGGGATTTATGCACCCCCATCTCTGCTAATTCCTTCAAATAGAAGCAGAATCCTGTCTTCTTTGCATGCAATTATTTTTGGATTAACTGATTAAGTGATCTTTAACAGGCAATTGTCTTCCTTGGCATGTGTTCATAAATGCTGCAGCTGCTCCCGAATTGGTTGAAATCACAGCAGCGTTGAGCCAGCCGAGCCGCCTGGGTTGTGCATCTGCAGGAGAGCATCTTGCAGAAGCTTCTACCCTAAGGCCAAGATCTGGGGAGAAAGTCAGCAAGAATCCAGCTTCCAATACCCACCTCAGAGCAGAAACTCTCCCAGCAGGTTTTACAACCTGAGCGGACTTCTCAAAGAATCTTTCCCCTCTCTTTCTACTGCTGCTGGAAGGGGGAAGATAAATATGTGATGAGCTGCAGGTATGTTCGCCAAAAGTCCCTCGTCACCTACACAAGTCCTTCAACGCTATCAAAATATAGCCTTTTCTTCTGGTCTCAGACAGCACTTAGTCCTGGTATGAAAAGCAGTAACATACTGAGAATTATCTGGGATTACAGTTTAGCCCACTCTTTCAAACAATTGTTTCAAGAGATCAGAAGGAAAACATTTCTTCTGTTCTTTTATCACGAAGTGTTTCTGTGAGTTTGGCCTTTTTTTTTTAAGACAATGTTCAGACAATGTATATAAACAAGACAATGTTTATATACATATAAAATAAAAATATATATTTTAATCCCAGCACAATCTCCTGCACCACTTTCTCCATTGTGCGGTTCCACCTTTTAACAGAAAGAAGACTTAGCTGGCCAACTGTGAAATGTCACCTTCTTCCTCACCCTATGTGCTCCCAGCCCCCAAACCTATCTGAGAGCGGTGACCTGGGATGAGAGAAATTACAGACACAAACAGTGGCCTTGCTACAGTCCCTGTTTCTAACATTGGCTCACTCTTCCCTCTTTTCCAAGGCCCCTCGTAATCAAAATTCCAGATTCTCGGGCTAAAGAGCCAAAGCTCGAAAAGCAACCTGGGCTGTGGCATCTAATACCAAAGAACATCAGCCTGAAGCTTGTACATCATCTTATTTATTCTTCAGAGCTGCCCTGTGAGGTAGATGGTCACGGTCACCATTAACATTGCCATTCTTCCACTGTGACAGGGTACCTGACATCCCTCCACCTTGACGAGATTACTCGACAAGAGGAGTAACCTGAAACTCAGGGAGGTGAAGTGACCCCAACCAAGGCCCTACACGCTGATGAGTGGTCTGACCTGGATGCTGTCTTTTCCACTCTCCTTCCCCTCATTTTCCTTCTTCGCCAAACCTCTACTGAGTACCTACTAAAGTAGGGTTCTGTCTGGGTGTGCACGCCAGCAGCCTTCATTCGTTCCTTTATTTAAATATTTGGGGTTTGCAACTAAATCATAGGGGAGACAAAATATACGCACACAAAGAGGAACACGAGCCCTGGCCACTGAGACTCAGTCGTTTGGAGCTTTGTCCAGTAACCGAAGAGCCGTGGGCTTGATTCCCAGTCAGGGCACATGCCTAGGTTGTGAGTATAGTCCCTGCTTGGGGCATGTATGAGAGGCAACCAATCGATGTTCCTCTCTCACATTGATGTTTCCCTCCCTCTCTCTTTCCCTCTCCCTTCCTCTTTTCTCTAAAATCAATAAGCAAGTCCTCTGGTGAGGATTAAAAAAAAAAAAGAGGAACATGATAAGGTCTAAACATGAAGTGGCATGGGAATCAGAAGAAGGCATATCATGCCATCAAGGGGTACTTCCCAGAGGAGGTGAGGCCTGAGGTGGGCCTGAGAAAGGGCTGGTCCCTGACCAGTGGGCCAGAAGCAGGGGTCTTCTCAGGAGGGGGAAGAGAGCTGGGCAGAGGCAATGAATGGGCCAGCCTGATGTGAATAGAGGGTTTGAATAGGGAAGGGGGGAGATGGGTCAGGGAGGCGGAGGAGCCAGGCTGGGTCAGCAGCAGGCAGGGAGGAAGAGTAAACCAGGATTCTTTGCCAGCATCCATAGCTTGTCCCCATTGCCGTGTCTGATGCTAGAATGTTACAGAGGCAAGCATCCTTTCAAAAAGTCCAGCAGTGCCTATGCAGACAGCCTCACACTTGGCCAAAATGAGCCAGTTCCTGCCCTGATTTCATTGCAAGGGGTGCTGCAGGCAAGGGCAGGGCGTAAATCACACTGGCTTTATTCTTCTGAAGGCACAGAAGAAGAGGTCAGGTCAGGCAGTTCACAAGGCAGAGAGACGGGCAGCATTCCTCAGCAGAGGGGCGAACTAGCAGACCTGGAGGGAGCCTCACTTGGGGAGAGGGCTGCTATGTCTTAGAAAGACTCAGGTCACAACTGCCCCGTTGGAAACATAACCACCTCTCCTCAGTTCCAATCCTATGGCATTAGCCTCTACATAGCTTGGCTGAGGAGGAGCAGGGACCACCTCACCTAAGCCAGGTACTTACCCTCCGTCTCAGAGTTACCCAGCTTATAAAATAGAAATCCAGTTCTTACAGCCAAAAGTCTCCTGCGCTCAAGTCAGAGTCTTCACTTAATTCAACACAGTGCATGGCATCTAACAGGAAGTCAGTAAACATTTCTTAAGTGCATGAATAAGTCAGTTAATTCTATAAGATAAAGTTTCTATCCTCTGGGCATGCAGAACTTCCCAGGAAACCAACTGGAAATACACTTACACTCACCAAATACACACACACACACACACACACACACACACACACACACACACACACGAATGCGGTCTTTATATTGTTTCCATCTTTATAGTCCTTTGTATTAATTCAGATTAAGAATGCTGAGCTGGCCCTGGCTGGTGTAGCTCAGTGGATTGAGTGCAGGCTGTGGACCAAATGTACATGGGTTCGATTCCCAGTCAGGGCACATGCCTGGGTTGTGGGCCAGGTCCCCAGTGGGGGCCAGTGAGAGGCAACCACACACTGATATTTCTCTCCCTCACTTTCTCCCTCCCTTTCCCTCTCTCTAAAAATAAAATAAATAAAATCTTTGAAAAAAAAATGAATCCTGAGCTGGTTCATGTCTTCTATAGAATAGGAAGAATAAAATCTAGAGAAGTGACTAGAAGAGATTGCCCAAACTCTCGGTCTCTGCCTCAGGGTTGCCAGATAAAATACCAAACGTCCAATAATGTCCCAAATATTGCTTGGGATGTACTTATACCGAATAGGTGTGTGTTGTTTATCTGAAATTCACTGGGGATCCTGTATTTTCATTTGCTAAATCTGCTGACTGTACTCAGACTATCTATAAAATGGGAGTAACGAGCTGGAATTAAATCCTGTGCCTGGAACTCTGATGACAGAACGCAGACCTTGGCCGCCTGGGGCCAGAGTTGGAGGGAGGGGACCAAGGGTGAAGGAGACAAAAGAACTTTCAGAATATAGGAACTGCTCTCTGTCTTGATTATGGTGGTGGCAACTGCACACATTTACCACAATTCGTCGCACTGAACATTCCAAATTGGGGGATGTCAGTAAGTTACTCCAAAGCAAAGAAAAGCATGGAAGTTTTGAACTGGAGGATTTGACTCAATTGTTTTATTGATACAATTTGTGTTGTTAACTTTGGTAAAAAAAAACAAACAAACAAACACAAAATGGAATGGGTCTGAGCAGGTTCTGGAAACCAAATCCTGCCTCCAACACCTGCCAGCGGTGTGACTTTGGGCAAGGTGCGCCTCAGCTTTCTCATCTGGTAAATGGGGCTAACTACAATCCCAGCTCGTGGGGCTGCTGAAAAAATTAAACACGCTGGTACGTGTAAAGTTCTTGGTACCTTAGCACACAGTAACTGCCTAATTGGTAGTTATTTTATAAGTTAATGATAAATACCAATAGCCACCTAAGATCTAAATAGTTTATAAAAACCCAATAGTGAAAATGGGGTTGTTCCTACAGAAAGAGGAAACAATAAGGGCAAGGTGTGAGGTAGCTGGAAACTGAATAATCCCCACTTGAGGGTTTTTGAGAAATCTGGGACAATCATGAAGTACTCATTAAAAGCTACTGCATGCCCCACAGAGGGCACCGGGGTGTGGGAGTTAACATTTAAGACTCCCCTGCAGTGAATTACAAATGGCCTCTTGTTCATGCCTTGCAAAATAGAAGATCAAGAATACAAGTTAGCTCACTTTATGTCTCTGCTTCTGGACCTGCTAGGATTTGATCGGTCTGAGTGTTTCTGAGAATGAGCATTTTCCTGAGTCCATTAGTTAAGGAGGATCGGGTTCAGGAATCCTTCAACCCTGAGTTTGTCCGTATTTACTGAGTGTGCACTGAGTGCCAGGCTATATGAGAAACCGGTCCCTGATCTTCACAAGTACCCTGTGACACTGACATCCATAACCACCTATTTGCTTATTCTTTCTTTATTTCTTTTTTAAATCCTCATCCAAGGATATGTTTACTGATTTGAAAGAGAGAGAAGGGGTGGGGGGCAGTGAGAGAGGAAGAGAGAGGAATTGGTTGCCTTCCACATGCACCCCAACGAGGGATCGAACCCGCAACCTAGGCATGTCACCTGACTGGGAATCAAACCCACAACCTTTTGGTGAACGGGACGACACTCCAACCACCTGAGCTACCCAGCCAGGGCTACTTATTATTTCTAATGAGAAAACTGAAGGTCAGAAAAGAGGTGAGCCAGGAAGTGGTCACTCAATTCCACCATTGCCCTGCTCTTCCCTCTTGTCTCCTGTTTGCCACCTTGTAAGGGCTTCCTGCCCAGTCCCACCTCACTTGCAGGAAGACGGACAAGGGGAGGGCAGGAGATGGTACTTCAGCTTCCTCCTTCAAACACTGAAACACCTATCCTTTCTTTGCCTTCGAGATCTCCGCCTGCAGTCTTCCCAACCCTCCAAACGTGTTTTGGTCACAAGTAGCTTCCCATCTTTCAGAAGTCTAAACCTGTGCCGTTCCTCATCCAGTGACCTCACAATCATTGCTGAGGACCGACTGGGTGGCAAGCTGCGTACCAGGTGCTAACCATTCAAAGATGACCACACAAATGAATGTCATGGCTGGTTTTCATTGATTTCAAAGATACTTAATCATACCTTGAAAATGGACTTTTTAAAATAGATATGATGTATGAGCAAGAAGGCTGGCTGCAGTGAGGTTTCCCACAGAAAAATGGAACTGAACTGTCCACCAATGGAAGATGGTTAAAGGAAACCTGCAGATTTACTCCTAGAGACCTCGAGAGTGTCTGAAAGGACTCCGCCCGAAATGTTAATAGTTGTTGCCTGGGCAAGAGTCTCTCTTTCTTTTCTTTCCTCTTTATAATCAGAATATAAAATCTAAAAAATAAATACACAAAAAGAAAAAACTGTGTATGGGGGGGGCAAGGCTGGGGGAGAAGGCTGGGGACCTGATGAAGTTTATTCTCAACTTTGCTCCTCTAACCTATTTTGAAGACTTGCAACATTTCCTTATTAGGACAAAAAAACAAAACAAAACGTTAA
Organism: Macrotus californicus; assembly: GCA_007922815.1. Taxonomy (NCBI): domain Eukaryota; kingdom Metazoa; phylum Chordata; class Mammalia; order Chiroptera; family Phyllostomidae; genus Macrotus; species Macrotus californicus. Next base: position 30,616 of record VMDR010002984.1, on the reverse strand, counting down.
AACAGGCTAATAAGTCAGTCTGCATCCTAGAGAAAATGCCATCAGGACATCAGGGAGAGAAACCATAGTGGGAAACGGCATCCTGTCTTGATACTGGCATCTGTTTCCAGGGTCCCAGGTGCGCCGTACTTAAAGCCTACGGAGCCAGTCGTTTGAAAACAAAAATACAGGCACACGTTTTTAGAGAGGGGTGAGCTTAAGAAGGCCTGGGAGGAAGGGCAGTAAATGCCCATGCACACGATCCCTAAGACTATGCCTTGGTCCAGACTTGGTTTGCTCACTGTGAATGGGGGCGTTGTCCTGGGGAAAAGCTGCCAGGCGGGGCTGTGGGGGCGGGAAAGGGGTCGGTCATTGGGAAGGAGAAGGTTTGGGAGCGTCACCTGCACCCTGGGTCCCTCATCTCCTAGCTGTAGATGATTACAAGCGGCAACGTGTATTCACTGAGTTCTGTGCGAAGTAATGCACAATTGATCTGTACCACGACGCTGTCTCGAAGATTCGGTGCCTGAAGCCCTTCAAAGCCCAGGATTTTGCCAGAGCCACGAGCCCAGAGCCCACTGGGCGCAGTTTTCCTCACGTGCGCCAGGTGAACGCGCTGGTACCCGCCTCGGACCCGCTCACCTGTTCGTTCCAACGATGCAGCTGTCTGTAGCGCACCCTGCAGAAGAGGAACCCGTCCAGGTACACGGAGTACAGCTGCGAACACACAGAGGTGGGTCTCGGATTAGCCCAGCGAGCAGGTGAGCCCCGCCGTGGCACCGCCTCCTTCCTGCCCGTGGGAACTCGGCCCACGCCCCCCGGCGCACCGTGTAGCGACCCCCCAGCGAGTCCGGCCGCTGCTGGGACACCGGGATACAGAAGTGCGTTTTCATGGCTCGCGCGGCAGCGGAGGCGCGATCCGTGAGTCCCGGTTGGGGTGGCCGCAGAGAAGCCTGACCTGCGGCGACGGGTCCTAGGCTTTGAGCCTGGGAATGGTGGGCGCACCCGGGATGGCCACGCCGTTCCGGGAGGGGCCCTGCTCCCGCTTCCCCCTTGCTGGAGGAGTTCGCAGGTGGGGCCGGGGCTGGGCGGTGCCTCCTACTGGTCCCCGCCCTGCTCTGACTACACCACTCGCGTCCCTTGACCAGTGGAGGGTGGAGCATGTCTGTGGCCAAGAGCCGAGCACAGTACCCCTCACTCCCCCACCTCGCAGGCAGCCTGCACTGGGGCAGGGCTCCCACGTGCCAGGCAGGGCCTGCGACGGAATTCAGGGTAGAGAGACGTCCTAGGGAGTGCCAAAGACTTCCTCCAGCCAGAGGTTTCATCCCTGGAGTCTGGGGACTCCTTGGGGGGGGCAACTGTGCGTGGGTCAGTGGATGGGGAGATAGAATTCTTCTGGAAAGAAAGTCCAGGGTTTTTTTATCAGATTTTCAGAGGGTTCATTGCTCCAGCTGCATAGATATCCTAAATATAAGCTAAAAGAGTACTAATTCACCACTTTCCCTTCTGCCCCCAAATCTCAGGGTCAGACTCTTTGCTGAGGGGGTGTCTGTAGTGCATAGGTGAAGAGAAACCAGTCTTCTCCAAGGATACATGTCAGGGCCGCATTCTGAGCTCTGTGGCTTGTGGAATGTCCAGTCTCCCTTAGGATGGGTCTAAGATCAAAGACAGAGATAGAGATCACACTGAGACCCACCTGCACACGACAAATGTTGGCATTGTCTGTAAGTACCTTTATAAGGCTGAAAAAAGTTTGTCTCCCATTACCTGCCAACACTGCCTGCAGTGCAACACGAATTAAGATTTTTTTAAAAAACACATATATCTAGTAATTATTCTATTATTACCACAGTAATTTGTTAAATGTGGCACTTAAGGATTTTTAAATTCCATGCATAAGTGGACCAGTGCAGTTCAAACCTGCCTTGTTCAAAGGTCAATTATATTTTGGATGTGTGGTTGGGAATGCCAGGATTCAGAGGGCTGACTTAAATTATACCTGGATTCGACTGTGAGGTGGAGTGGGTTGGCATCCCTAACCCCACGCTTGCTGTTCAAGAGTCAACTGTATTTGTAACCCTGCTCTAGCATTTTTTAAAGATTTATTTATTTAGTTTTAGAGAGAGAGAAAGGAAGGAAGGAGGGAGAAAGACAGAGAGAAACATTGATGTGCTGGAGAAACATTGATTGGTTGTATCTCGCACTCCCCCAGCTGGCGACCTGGCCCACAACCCAGGCATGTGCCCTGACCAGGAACCGAACCAGCGACCTTTCAATTTCCAGACCAGCACTCAATCTACTGAGTCACACTAGCCAGGGCAGTATTTTTTTACTAAATATTTTTCCTTTAAAAAATACATTTCTTTCATTAGTACACCAGAAACCTCATTCAGAGGAAGTGGCTCAGGCCTCTCTTGATCTCCGAGAACCCTTGGTTTTAAATAGGTGCCAGCACCCACTTAGCTGGGTTCACATAAACCCTTTGTTCTCTGGACTAAGCATCCCAAGCTCTTTCAACAGTCTCTCATTTTTAGTTGCTGTGGAAAGTAATCCTCCTAATTCTCTTATTTTAGTTAAATCAGGACAGAATTGCTCCCACCTTGCCACAGCCACTGGGGCAGAGGGCGGGTGGAGGAAACAGCAGTCACCTTATGCGTCTGTCACAAGGCAGGCACTGGCTGTCTCCCTGCTTCCTCCTGTCCTTTCATCCTGCCATGACTCTTCCAGGTCAACATTAAGAGCAACATCCAGCCCTGGCCCCTGTGGCTCAGTTGGTTGAAGGGTTGTCCTGTAAACCAAAAGGTCACAAGTTCGATTCCCAGTCAGGGCACATGCCTAGGTTGTGGGTTCCATCCTGGTCTGGGTGCATCATGTGCGAGAGGCAACCGATTGATGTTTCTTTCACATCGATATTTCTCTCCCTCCTTTCCCTTCTCTCTAAAATCAATGAGCATGTTCTTGGGTGAGGATTTGAAAAAGAAAAGAGCAACATCCAACAGCAACAAAACAGGACCAGAGAGCGGATCTAATCAGAATCACTGAAAGTCCTTTAAGATACATGTCACCGCTGGGTGAGAGCTGAGTACCTGAAATAGGAATCTGAGAGTGGGGCAGAAGGACCACCGCTTGCTGAACACCCATTCTTTCCTGCAGGCTTGCTGGTGCCAGGCTCTGGGGTACATTATACCATTGAATTTCCCCCACACCTGAGCAAGGAACCACGGAGAGTTCTGGTTTTACAGAAAACAGGCTGAGACTTACAGCCTTAAGTTAGGAAGGTGGTATAATGTAGTCACTAAGAAAATGGCAATAGGAATTTGTATCCCAGCTCGAGGGCACTGAGTTAAGGAGCCTTGAGCAAGTTGGTAGACTCTTAAACTGACCTTTTTTTCTGCTATGAAATTGTGTTAATAGCTATATTCACTTCAAAGGGATTTTCAGTCCAGGGTCGATGGACTTCAGGGTTTTCCCCTGTCTGTGGGCCATGCTGGGGCACTCTGTACCAAGGCCAGGAGTATTCCTGAGTGTCCCATGCCACAGAGGCTAATCAGGTAGGCTCTGGGATCTGAGCCTTCAGAGCAGCAAAGCAGAGCATCCTGATCAGACCCTTGGTCAAGGGTCAACTGTATTTTGGATGTGAGGTTGGGAACTCCAGTATTCTGAGGGCTGACTTAAATTACACCCAGATTTTCAACTGTGAGGTGGGTGGGCTAACACCCCTAGCCCCACACTTGCTGATCAAGAGTTAACTGTATTTGTAACCCTGCTCTAGTATTTTTTACCTACCAAATATTTTTCTTTTAAAAAATACATTTTTATCGATAGACTAGAAACCTGCTTAATAATTATACTGATGATAATAATACTCAGCACAGCTCACCCTGTAAGGGTTTTCTCAGTGCCAAGCACTCTCTACTTAAAGCACTATACTAACTCATTTCATCTTCACAGTGACCCTGAAGGTGAAGGACATCTGAAGAAGCAGAAGCACAGTGGGGTTAAGGACCTTTCCAAGGGACACACACCTCCATTCCTCCATAATGGCCTCTTCTGCGGATGCCCCCTCCTCTTCAGAGACTCTCGGTAGCCTCCTGCACCGTGCTCAAGGTGGGGCTGCTCACTCTCCTCCCCGAGACGCTGAGTGACCCCGGGGCGGGGCCGCAGATCTGAAGCTCTGACGTGCCTTTGTCCCTCTCTGCGTTTGGACCCACCGTGGGGTTCTCACTGAGAGCAGGACGGGGTTTTTTCAAGCAGGAAGCAGCTGTAAATTACAAGGACACAAGCAGTACTATGTGGGGATCCCCCAAACCAAATGTCTTTCCAAAAAGTGAAGGAGTGCCATGGAGCTTTGACATCTTAAGGCCCCCCCTCCTGAGCCGTTTTTGTCCCCAACATTACCAGTTTAGTAACATCTGCTTACGTCTTTACATGGGACCACATATTAGCTACCACCTGTGATCTATTACGATCATGGAATTTGGTTTAGGTGTAGGTAGTGCTCCTCAGCCGTGGCTGCACCCTGGAATCACCCGGGAGCTTTAAAAGGAACACATGCCTGGGTCCCACCTGAGGGATCCTGATTTAATTGGTTTGGGGTGTAGCCTGGGCATCTTGCTTTAAAACTCCCAAGTTTGAAAGCTCCTGGAGGGTAGGACCCACTCACAGCTCCTGGAAGTTTGAGGGCTGAGATTTGACTCCAGTTGGCTCCATAAGAGATAAGGTCTAGTCTTGGAAAAATGCCTCCCGGGGAAGCTACATTAAGAACTTCACCCAAACAGCTTGCTGGGATAAAACTGAAGTCTGTGAAACATCGCCCAGGATTTGATTCAGTCTTTTTAATCCATATGTAAAATGAAGATTTGTTTCACGTGCTGCTAGGAACCTCTGGACAGACAGCGGGTGGCTGCTCAAAAGCTGAGCAGAGGCACTGGCCAGTAATAAAAATAATAGATAACAGGCAGGGAGTACTTACTATGTGCTGGACACCGTTCAGAGTACTATGCTATATTGATTCACTCAATCCTCACAACAACCCCGTGACATAGACAGTATTTTGCCCATTTTACCAATAAGGAAGCTGAGACACAGAGAAATTCAGTGTCTCACCCAAGGTTACACAGGCAGTGAATCCCTCCCACCACCGGAATGTGGAATTCGACCGTTCGGGTTCTACTGTGGACACTGCAGAAGGCACAAGACTGCACGGCTGGAGTGGACTCCGTGTGGATCCCACAGGAGAAGCTTCTGGGGATCACCGCACTTTTGAGAGGTTTTTTGCAGCGGGTCCAGGTCTGTCGGTTGAGCAGAGAGGGCCATGAACCAGCGACAGCTGTTTCCCCACTCTTGGTGCGGCCGCTCTGGCTGAGAGGTTGGGGGGGTCAGGGTACAGCACAGTTGGTTTCGAGCTAAGTGGGGCTGGCAGAAAACATGTCGATTTAACAGTTCATATTCATGTATGGATTACTGAGCAAGATCTAGCGATAAAGGACATAAAGAGGCTTGGGGGGCATCATGGTCCTTTCCATGTGTGTGTGTCACAGGGCACAGCAGGACCTTCCTGAGGCCACCCAGTGACACAGCTCTCAGAGGCAGATGCCTGAGCTGGCTGATCATACATAGGCTGGAGGCATTTTATTTTTCTCTTTGTTTGCAGCTGATGATTATCTTTATTGGTCAGAGGTAACGAGAATGTTTCCTGCTTTTTTGAACAACGGTAGCAATTCCAAACCAGAAATACTTTGGTTTTGATTTTTTGTTGTTGTTGTTGTATTGTTTTTGTTTTCTTATTGCAAAAACAATAGCCACTCATTGTAGAAAGTTTAGAAAATACAGATAAGCCCAGAGAAGAAAAACTCCAGGTCTAAAAACAACCACGGATAGTGATTTGGCTTGTACCTCTTGGCTCACATTTGCTACAATTTTAGTTTGTGTCTTTCTAGTCTGTTTTACTCCGGGTTTATAAACTGCCTCCGACACCCCAAATGAGGTCCTTCATGTTGTTTTCCTGCAACCACCCTGCAGCTCCTAGAATGATACTGAATCATTTTTACCCAAACCATTAAGGCAGGCCCCGCTAGCCACGCAGCATCAGGATTTGACTCGCTAGAGGGCGGGGGCCTCTGGGCAGAAGGAAGAAGCTCCCGTAGGTGAGGGGCTTGCGGCCTCGGAGGTTCCTGTATAACAGTGCTCCGCGCTAACCCTGGCCAGCCTCTCCAAGTGGCCTGGCCTGCGTCCCTCAGACGCTGGTGGCCTTCAATCCCTTCTCTCCACAGACCTGGATGGTTAACCAGAAAAATGAGCTAACAAGGGTGTTACCCCCAAAATCATGAATCTGAATAATTTTGGAGAGGGGCTGCCTTAAGAGGCACTCAGTATCAAGTTCTGCTGGAAAACACACTGAGTATTTGAACTCATACACCGCGTGCCACCCCCTGACGCTCGCCCACACCGTCAGCGTGTGAAGCGCTTGGATGAACACTCTCGCCTTCACCCTTCAGGCGGGCAGCTACTATAATGTCCATCGTACTGATGAAAAACACTGAGGCTCAGAGAGTTTCAGAGACTTGTCCGAGGTCAGAAGACTAGTCAGTGATAGAATCGTAAGTTCTCATAAGTGGGAGAGAATCAAAAGATTCATTTTAACTAGGGAAAACCACATACGACCGTAATTGAGTGCTGACCCTCATTCAGTAGTGTTAGCAAGGAAGGGGTAATAGTAATGGCTGATCGGTCTTTTTTTCTTAAATAGTTAATTGAGATATCATTGACATACGTGCCATATTCACCCATATTGAAAGCATGCAGAAAGTTGACATCTGTGCATGCTCGTGAAACCATCACCACAATCGGGACAGTAAACACATCCAACGCCCCAAAGAGTGTCCTCGTGCCCCTTGGAAACCCCTCCCCTCCTGTCTCTCCCTGCCGCCCCTTCACAAGCAGCTACCGATGTGCCTTCTGTCACTCCGGATCAGATTGCACTTTCAAGAGTTCTGTGTTAATGGAATCATGTCCTAAACATACTTTTTTAATCTAGCTTTTTTTCACCCAGCAAAGTTATCTTGAGATTCATCCAGGTTGTTGTGTATGTTAATCGTCTTTTTCCTTTTCATTGCTGAGTAGTATCTATTCTATGTATATATCACAATTTACCAATTCTCTTTTTGATGGGCACTTAGGTAGTGTCTAGTTTTTGGCTTGAGAGCTTATTATTTCTTTTTTTATAAAAAGATTTTATTTATTCATTTCCAGAGAGATGGGAAGGGAGAGAGAAAAAGAGGGAGAGAAACTTTGATGTGTGAGAGATACATTGACTGGTTGCCTCTCGCATGCCCCTAGCCAGGGATCTGGCCCATAACCCAGGCATGTGCCCTGACTGGGAATCGAACCAGCAACCCTGTGGTTCGCAGGCTGGTGTTCAATCCACTGAGCCACACCAAACAGGGTGAGAGCTTATTATTTCTTTAATACTTACTTGGGCCAAACACGCTTCCAAGTGCTTTGTATATACAAAATCATTTAGTCACTCTCAATGTTATGACATGAGGTAGGTACACCTCTGCTCTTTGTTGATGAGCTAACTGGAGCACTGCGTGGTCGAGTAAACTGCCCGAGGCCACGCAGCTGTTAAATGGCAAAGGCAGGATTCGAACCCAGGCAGTATGGTTTGAGAGCCGACATTCTCAACTGTCCTGCTAAACTGCTGTGATCACTTAGTGATGCCAGTCACGGGCGAGCCTGGGGACATGGCAGTTGTGTCATGGGTTTGCAGCACCCAAGCTCTTACTAACTGCTACCATTTGTCATCCAAACTGTCCTATCCCATGTTTAAGTCCCCCTACAACATTCACTTCAGCTGTTCACAGAATAGAGAACATTTCTAGGTACGAATTTATTCAGCATTAGAAATTTCTGCTTCAACAATTGAAGCTAAATCCATGTAAATTAGGAACATATGATTGTCACTGAGTAGTATCTTTGTATTTGAGAGTTTTAAAAGAGAAAATAGATCTTTTCTCAACAGCACAACTGGAAATGACTCAACCACCCCTTTTCTGAGTGCACAGGGCTTTTGAGGAATGCCTTTTCAGAAAAGTTATTTTGTTTGATTTTGATTCTTTTTGACTCCTTCTCTTCTTTCTCAGCTATGAGGACACCTCGTGAAGGACAGCCAGCCCACAGCTCTGCAGCGGAGCAGGGCTCTCCCTGCCACTTGTCAGTAACCCTGGTGTGGAAGGGTTCATATAAAGACTCTGTTTCCTTAACAGAAACGAGAGCCGCGGCTCCACGGCTGGGGTAAGGGGCGTTACAAGCCAGGCCAGCACGCACTGTAAATAATAACATGCCCGGGTTCATCCCACCTGCTGAGCCTGTCTTACCACTCAGCTATCAGACCTTGATTTTAGTAAGTCATCATGAACTTGAGGACAACTGGCTTTTCTGCATCTCTAGTCAGGGAGTTGTAAGAACAAGGTTGAGCTGGTGGGTCCAGCAGTGAGCTTGTCAAGCAAGGTGGACGGGTATCCAGCCACGAGGTGAGAGAGAGAGCGGTTAGTGAATATCTCCCATGTTTCTGGCCCTGTGCCTGGGCCGTGGGTACTGCGGCGGACGTGTCAGATGTCCCTGTGCTTGTACAGTCTCATGGGGAAGGCGGGCTTTCAGCAAGAAAGAACACAACTGGAATAGACTCCAAATGTGAGCCATTCTATGGAGGAAGAGCAGACAGCGCAGAACGCCAAGCATGTGCCAGGTTCAGGGAGCGGGTCAGGGGAGCTGCCCTGAGTCGGGGGCACAGGGAAGGCTTGTCTGGACCAGGGACATTTAACTGAGACCTGAAGGGTGAGTAGGGCTGAGCCAGATCAAGGGCCTGTGTTGAGGGTTAGAAAGAGGAGTGTTTAAGGCAGATAGACAGCAAGTATGAGAAAGCCTCAAGTTCTCTTGGAAAACAGAAATGAGGCCATCAGACTGGAGTTGAAGACTGGTGGCAAGGCAGGGCCAGGGAGACCCGTTTCGCTAATGAGGAAAATGAGGCCCTGAGAAGTCAACCGCTGTGCCCACGCCTCCATAGCTGGGACTCACAATCCTTGTCATCTTTGTACAGCACTTGACCATGTCATCCCACTTTATGGCAATAAACGTGCCCACTTTAGAGTTAAAGAACCTGGGGCACAAAAGAAAGGTGTGCTCAAGGTGACAGAGCCAAAACAATCACAGCCAGGATTTAAATGCAGAGCTTCTGCCTCCGAAGCTCTCCCGCTGCCTGAGCAGTGCCTCCCAAACTTGCGTTTAGTGTGAAATAATACTAAGGTGTTTTAAAAACTGCAAGGTCTCTGGCTTCATCTTCAGATGTTTTGGCCCAGTGGGGCCTTGGAAAAGTCCCTGAGCTTGACCCACTTTCATTTCCCAATCTGCAAAATCAGGGGCCACGTCCTCATTTTCTGTAGTGAGAGGTCAAGGGAGAATGCTTAATACCAGGAGAGTAAGGGGTGGCCTCACAGGCATGGGTATGGTGGCATGGAGGTGACCAGCCAGATACAGAAAAAGACCGCCTTTCAAGAGCAGGAGGCCGCTGCTTGTCTTCACGATCCTTGTAGAATTAATTACTTTAACTAACTCTATGCAACTCAGACCCTAATAAAATATTGATACTTACAAGTTAAAGATAAAATGTATGAGGGGCTGGACAGATGGACTAGATAACTCTAAGACCCAATCCTCCCCCATCGGCTGACTCTTTGCCAGCATTTCTGATCAAAGTCCCAGCCCCAGAGATGTGCGGCAGGAGTGAGTAACCGCTCAATGACAGGAGGGCGGCAAACAGGGAGGGGAACATTACTGAGCCCAGGCGTGGGTCCAGACGCTGTGCTGAATACATTGCTGTCTTCACCTCCTCTCTTCTGTGACCTCTGATTAAACCAGCGCAATGCACATCACCTCCCCAGCCCCAGCCCCTGCAGGTGGTTCTGCGGGGGATGACCTCACCCTCGCCATGCTGTGTGGCTTCCTGGTGACCTGATTTGATATGAGGAGAGAACATAGACTGCCCATAGGAATCAGGTGTTAGCTTAGAATTCTTTAGAGGCAAGTGGAGAAACCCATGGGAGATATAAACAAAAGGCAAAAGTTAAAAATGCAGGTTCTTGAAGAACCTGAGGTACACAAGGACAGTCTTGGCTTGCGGCCGCAGTGCCTGGATCCAGCTTCTGCCTGTGAGATCTGTGGGGACAGCAGGGCCACAAATGATGCTCTGGTGCCTCTGACATGACACCAGAGGGCACGGCAGAGGGAAAACGCAAAGACTGCGCCCACTGTCCAAGGTCTGTGGAGAAGATTACAGAGGGTCTCAGAGGTGTGCTTCACTGGCCTTCCCATGGGCTGGCAGCCATGAAGATAAGCTAACAGGCCTCTGTCACAGAGCGACTGGGCTTCTTGGTGCATTGCCTCTCTGCTGCTCTGGCCGGGCTGGTTGCTGGTGAAGAGTTCTTTCTCTGTCTGTTCCAGTTCTGTGGGACACATGGATATTAGCCCCACTGGCCCCTGGAGCCAGGTCATCTAGAGGTGTCCTCTGGGTGGCAGACACAAAAATTGGGGGGTCAGGCAAGTATACAAGCTCCCTTTTGGGAGATATCGGAAACCCAGAGAAGGCAGGTGGAGAGTGCCAAGATGGCGTCCCCTGCCTTTGTCCCCAGAAGGCACCTCATTAGGCTCCTAGATATGCTGCTTAATTTTAACACACATTGAATTGTTCATGAATACAACCATGAGCAAAGTAAGGGGAAATTGTTCTTTCCTTCGTTTCAAACTTTACCAAGGGCAGTTCACTAGGTCACTATTTCAGATGTCACATCACCAATGGCAGTGTCACTGACGGTATTGGAGGCACCATACAGCTCACCTGCACACGGCTCCATCCGTCACTGGCATGCCCATGGTGGTTCTCCACGTCTGGAGCAAGCTTCCAGGTATCTCATTACGTCTTCACGTGTAGGCATGCCCGTGCACTCACATATTGATACATTGTCAACTTGTTATAAATGTATTTTTGTTATTTTTATAAGCTATGTTTATTTCTCTTTTGTATTAGAGTTCAGAGAGCATATTTCTAATGACATATATATTATCTCTGAATTCCCTTCTGGTGTATTAAAGGGATAATAACAAAATAATTGTTTATAAAATGGAAGTGTTAGTTATCAGAACCACTGCCATAGAGAAAGAGGGCAGCCTGCTCCCTCCTAATGAGCATCGATCTGCTAACTCATAGTGAGGACCCTGGTGGTTGAGAAGGGGTGCAGGCCTGTCCCTGAACCCAGGGCTCACTGCGACAGGGGAAGGAAGTGCTCTTCTTGGTTAGTGGAGTGCCCTTCCGACAAGGGAAGGGGGGGTATGGCAAGATTCTAAGTTACACAGCCCCACTAGGGCCTGTGGAGTTGGGGAGAGGGTCCCAAAGTAAAAGTGGGGTGCTCCAACTACAGAAGGGAAGCTTAGAAGGCTGTGACCGTTACCCACAAAAACCAACAGACACCAACTTCAAACCTAAGCAATGGAAAAAGACTTACGAAGCATTCCCTAACACAGCCTGCAGAGCTCACAGAACAAACGCACAACAAACCGGATTGTTACGGACAAAAAGAAACGGAAAGCTATCATTAAAGTGCAAGAAGAACTGCAGAGGAAAGCCACGAGCCACTCCGCACAACAGTGATGGCGCAATAATAGCAAAGCTTCCACCTAAAATTGGCAGCAATTCCGACTGTGCTGCGCACGCGCACAGCGGGAGACGGCAGCACTCAGAGCCGGGCCTGCCGGCCTGGCTGCTGGGTAGAATGTTAAATCAGTCCCCAGGAAACACTAGCAAAGCACTAATTTTGGTAACCCTTGACTGCGTGTAAGCAGCGGTACATAATCATGGCACTCTAGGGAATCGCATCCACTCACCGGTAAGAACCGAGAAAAAGACTTGCAGCATTCTTATCAATCGGTGGCCCGCCTGACGTTCCTTCTCACCGGCTGCAGACTATGTGTTTGTCAAACAAAGCCTTCGGGGAGCTCCATAAATGTCACAGCTCCCACTGGGTTTCATAGGGAACGAGGGAGTGAAAAGTTAAGCCCAGCATACTGATACTCTAATTTGCTGATAGAGGAGCTATACATAGTTGGCCTTTCCTTTATTTAATAAATACTTCTGAGCATATTCCATGGGCTGACATAGTACCTAGAGATGCAAAGACGTGAGCCTCAGAGTCTGGTGGGAGATCACAGTGCGCACACAGACGTGCTGAGTGGGACATGGGCTGCTGTCCCGCACCCCCCCTCCACTCCTGCAGTCCAGCCCTCTCTTTCCTGGGCCAAGCAGCCTTCTGCTTCAGAACCAGGTTTTTTGCTGATCTCTCACCCCTCAGACATTTGATAGATCCATCTCTCTTTTCCTTGAGGTCTCTGTATAAATGTCGCCTTCTTAGACGACCGGACCACCGCAGCTACAATAACAGCCCTGGGTCTCACCCAGACCAGTACAATCGGGCTGCTGCCAGCCTTGGTGCTGGTGAAGCTCCACAGTGGATTTCACTGTGCAGCCCAAGTTCAAGAACGACCCCCACAGTTCAACCTGATCAAGCGGGGAAGCAAGCAATGCGGAGGTTATAAAATATTGTCTTATCAAACCTGGAGATAAAGCAGGAGGAAATTTCAAAAAAATTAGGCAAGGAGTAATTTGACTCTAGGGGCTGTGGATTATTGGGCTCCACCCCACCGCAACCTTCCTCCCGAGGCGGCTCAGCTTGCTCCTGCTAATTGTTTAAAAAGAGAAGCACACGCACAACTTGCCCTGGGTCTCTGCATCTTCAGGACTGGGGTCCTGGACCACTCTACCTGATTGATCAGCAGTCAGCCCCATCAATGAGAATGGAGCCTCAGTTCACCTGGGGTGACACCTGTGTCCTTCCTGGGTGTGTGGTCGAACCTCTGGAAAGTCTTAGAGCTAGTTTTATAGATGATACAGTTAAATGCATTGTATTAATATTTTTGTGTTAAATTTAGAAACGGCCTGTGTAATACTTATCGGTTGGTGCCTACCATGTTTGTTGTGCTCCGGAGGACCTGGCATTGTGGGGTATCCAACTTTCCGACTCGTGAGCCTCGTGACTCCAATGTAAATGTGTACTTGAGCAATCAGTCATGGACTTTAGATTTTTTAATGGAAAACTATAATAGAATTTATTCGAGTTTATTAACAATACTGTAATGTTGAAGATAACTGGCAAATCACTGTCATTACTCATTTAATTTACTAGATTTTCTGTAGTTGTTTAAGTATTCAGGAAGGTTATGCTTATTAGTCTAGCACTTGAGATGCTTAAAATTGGATACCTAAAATGCGCACACATAGCTGAAGACATTCATGGGACTTGAACTAGGCTGCAGAGCGGCTGGTGTTTACTTCGGAGAGAGCCTTGATTCATCACTTGATTCAGCGTCCCATTTCTCATCCTGGGCGAAGCCTGATGGGTCTCCCTTTACCTAGCAGATAGCAGATTCCCATCCCTTCTCGCCTTCTCCTACTTCCACCTGGTTCAACCACCATTATCTCCCCCCCCCGGATTTAAAATATAGTCTCCAAACTGGTCCCCCTCCTCCCACCCCATCCTCTCCTATGAGCCAGGTCCTATCACTTCTGTCCCAACCTTCCAGCAGCTTCTCTCCGGGTCAGGTCCTGAGCCTACCCGCTGCTCCTACTTTTCTGACCCCTACCTTACTGCTCTCCCCCTCGCTCAGTCTGGATTCCCCGCTGAGCCACGTACCCTCCCCTGTTCTCAGGCCTTTGTACTTGCTGTTCCTCCTGCCAGAGTGCTCCTTTCCCAGATGGCCACGGGGCGCGCTCCTTGCTTGCTTCTGCTAGAATGTCACCCTCTGGGATGCGTCTTCCCAGACCATTCTATGTGAACCCTCAGTGCCTTTCTCCCACCCTTCGCCCTGCTGCATTTTTCTCTGGCACTGACCACCATCTGACAGGTTATATACCAAACATTACATGGAATTTTTTTAAAAATTCTAGGCACAAAAAGTGTCTTCACAAGCAGCAGCAAAACTCACATGGACGTGTCAAAGGAAGATTATATTACATTTTTAATGGTTTTGGCGCTGATTATTTCACATTTTTAACACTGATCATCCCAATGATAAAAAATACACAGAGCTGCACTATTTAAATAACAAACGCAATGTGCTCACCACTTGCTATGCGTCATTCACAGCTGTCTAGCCACTCAGCTCTCACCGTGTGTTGGTTACCGTGACTGCCCCCATTTTCCAGGTAAGGAAGTTAAAGCACAAAAAGGTCGAGTGTCTTCCCTGAAATTCTACAGCCAGAGGTTGGCAGAGCAGGGATTCCAGGCCAGGCCACCCGGTTCCAAGGCCCGTGCTCGTGATCCCTGGGCTGGAATGTTTCATCAAGGCCTCCTTCCCCACGAAGTGCAGAACAGAGGCCTAGGCTTGTCTCTGCCGCACGCTGACAGGGTGGCCCCGGACAAGCCACTCTCCTTCCACTTTGCCTGCAAGGGGCTCCCTTTTGTCTCTGATTCTTGATTAACTGACATTAGATAGCAGGGCTTCCTGCCTAGGAAGGTGCCACAGAGAAGTGGACAGGAAAAAACCAGCTAAGGAGACACAAAGGCTCTGGCTCATGGGCCCCCTGAGACCCGAGACCCTCTCCCCGGAAAACATAGCACACACACGCATTTCAGAGAGAGTTTCAGGCAGCTCTGAAATTCCCCGAGATCCCAGATCCCGAGTGAAGAACCCCTGGACTAAACGATAAATCTCAGACCATTCTGAAGGAATGTGGGTCCTCTTTCTTTAAAGGGGTTTTTGAAAACAAAGTCTCGGTTTTACAAGTTTGAAATTGTCCAACTGTGGTTCAACTGCTAGAAGGGAGAGTGAGGATCCTTGGTGCTTCCCATGCCTCCTTATTGGGCTCCTGAGTCACCTGGGGCGGGGGTTCGCAACCCAGGCACTACTGACGTTTCTGAGGGGGTATTTTTTCTGTCGTGGGGCTGCCCTGCGTATCACAGGGCGTTCAGCAGCACCTTGGCCTCTGTTTGCTCGATGCCAGGAGCACCATTTTTCCAGGTGGGACAAGCGGCCAAATTCCCGCCAGGGGACAAAATTGTCCCTGTTTGAGAACCACCAACCTAAGGGAACACTTTACACATAGGTCTTGTCCACACAAATATTTGCACAGGAATGTTCATAGCAGCAGCTTCATAGTCACCTAACACGGAAAACAACCCAAACAGCCATCAGGTGATGAATCGATAACTAGAATATGGTATAATCCACACAAGGGCATATTCTTTGGCTAAAAAAAAGGAATACATACAATTTAGATGAACTCTGAAAATATTGTACTATGTAAAATAATTCAATCACAGAAGACCACAAATTATATGGTTCTGTTTATATAAAATCCATAGAGACAGAAGGTAGGTTAGTATTTGCCCGAGGCTTGGGTGATGAAGAGATTGGAGATGGACAGCTAATAGGCACAGGCTTCCTTTTAGGGCTGATGAAAAATGTGCTGCATCGACCATGGGGAGAGCTGCAGAGTTCCACGAATACACCGAAAACCAGTGGCCGTTAACCACCACTTTGCAGATGCCACCAGGCCAGGTACCGGAGGACACCATCCTGCTGCTCAGGAGGCCCCTGAGATTGTCAAATTCACTGTCATAGACACAGACCTGTAGGGGGCACCATTACTCTTCTCACTCACACCCCTGGTCCCAGCCGTAGCCAGCCAGGTGTCACTTTAGCTTAAAGCAGAAGTTTAAAGGGCAGAGGGATTAGTTCCAACAGTTTCAGCCAAACTGGGAAGTGGCAGAAGAAGCTAAAGGAGTGTGACTGCACGGGAACATTTAGTCCTAGCTTCGCATAAACATGCACAAGGACACACACGCTCATGTGCTCCTTGGAGTTCTTTACATCTTTTTCGTCCTGTTGGGGAGACGTGGATCTTAAGAAAAAAAATGCCCTTTGTATATCTTAGGTATTTCCTTCAGTGGTACCTGGAAGCCATTGGCAAATATGTTAGAATGACCAACCAAAAGGATAGGCCAGTGAGGAGGTTAAAACAACAAGAACTGGTCTTTCAAGGTCCCCTAAGGTACTCAGCAAAACCGGTTGTATTAATGACACAGTAAAAGAAGCCAAATTGCCCAGGATGTTTGTCTAAGAAAATGATAGTGTGGCTTTTTGTGTATCCAGTGACGGTGGACTTGCCAGGGTTGGCGGAGCCCTTGTGAAGGGACAGCGGTGGCCGCAGACTTCATCGTGGAGAGGGACGTGTGCACAGTCCAATGCTGCCTCTGGCACATTGGTTTTCTTGGTTTGTTTTTCTTTGTTTAAGTATTGTTTTTAAAAATGCATTGGAAGTAGTTCAAGTAGTCAAGAAGGAAAACCAAACTCAAGGAAAGAAAAGATGCTGCGCCACAAAACAACAAACAGACAAGTCCCGGGATTTGTCACGCGGGGGTTTGTTAAACAGTAAGCGGGGCTCGTGGCCATCTTCGCTGAACTGGTGGGAACACTGGGCTGAAAGTAGGCAGTACATCGATGACGCTTCCAAGTTGGTAGTTTCCGTCCTTGTGAAACAGGTCTCTGGGCCCAAGTCCACCGTCCGGGCTGGCGGCCACCTCCGGGGAGGTCATGTCTTTGCTCGTGGTACATCTGCTCAGTAGAAAGAACTCCTGTTTACCCTCCCTGGGTGAGCTCTTCAGGTGCTATTTCCATTACATCTTCACAACCACCTGTGAGGTGGCCCTGCACTCATCTCCATTTGAACAGGGAGACATTGAGGCCTCGTGAGGCCTTTCTTCAGTGGGCCAACATAACTACAAGGTAGTTAACGTGGCCATAAGTATCTGAAAGTCCAAAGCCAGTAAGTGATGGTGCTGGGATGAAAACCTGGGAAGTCTGTGTCTGGAGTCTGCCAGTTGAGCTATTGTTCTGAGCTGTGTCTTATACGCTTTTATTCTACCTTGTTGCTCCTTGAATTCTGGCCCTAGCTCCAGAGTGGGGCCAGGCAGGAGGCAGGGTGGCTGGGCATGATGGTAACAGAGTCGACAGAAAAGGCAGATTTGACCTTTGTGCTTCAATTCTGGGTTGACCCTGGTGACTTCCCCGCTGTCCACGTGAGTGATGGGTAGCTGTTGCCGACAACTTTCCAGCATGTGGAGAGGACACGGGATTACCAAGTAAGCCCAGAAGAGCAGAGACTCATGTGAGCTACCCAACATCCACCATACCCTTTTGTCCTTAGAAAGAGAATGTAAATCTTATTCCAGCTGGCAGTGGGCCCAACCAAAAGACTAGATTTCCCTGCCTCCCTTGCATTCAGCCACGTGAGTAAGTTCTAAGCAATGAGATTTTGCAGAATTGTCGTTAGAGTCTTCTGGGATCAGAGGAAGCTGACTCAACAGGGAAGCAACTCCTGTGGTCTCCTTCCTCCTTCCTAATGCCTGAGATGCAGCTGTAATGGCTGGCGCTCCAGCAGCTGGCTTGGACTCTAAAGCCATTTACTTTAGCTGGGAATGCTTCTCAAACTTGAGTGTACATGTGAATCACCTGGGGATTTCGTCAAAAATGCAAGCTCTGATCCAGTGGTTCTTGGATATATTCCCTAGCATTTTTCACCGAGAGAGCTTAGGCGCAATAACCCCCTTAATGAATACGAGCACACCGACACCCAAATCTAGGCTTCTAAAAGCTATTTGAGAAGAACAGCTGTTCCAACTGTCCTGCTGGCCATCCTTGTGTAAGTGGGTCTGCTGGACCCTTGCTAATTCAATTTTTCCCCCTTTTGGGCCCTTCCCTATCGTTGTTCCCCTCACCTTGGATCATGTTCAAGAAATTTGATGAAAAAGACGTGCCCAAACGCATCTACTTGAAAACCTCAGTTATAAAGTGTACTAAGAACCAATAGACAGCCCTGACCAGTGTGGCTCAGTTGGTTGGGCATCGTCCCACAAAGTGGAAGGTCGCCAGTTCTATTCCTGGTGAGGGTACATGCCTGGGCTGTGGTTTCAGTCCCTGATCGGGGTGCGTGTGAGGCCTCTCAGTGTTTCTCACGTCAATGTTTGCCTCCCTCACTCCAACTCTTCCCCTCTCGCTAAAATAAATAAATTTAAATTTTTTTCTTTTAATTCTTAGGTATAATGAAGTTATGCCTAAGAAAGATCCTGTCAAAATAGCATGATGCCAGGAACATATAGAGATCCTTACAGTACATGGACAGCTCTCAACCTTTATAGCAGCTTTCTAAGTGATGAAACTACCACCTTTACATTAGATTATTCTGAATTTTACTACATATATACCGCTACTAGTGAGATTTATACTTTTATACACTTTCCTGTGCTAGTTAGTGCCCTTTCATTTTATCCGAAAGAAGTTCCTTTAATATTTCTTACAAGGCTTGTCTAGTAAGGATCGACTGCTTTGGCTTTCGCTTTTCTGGAGAATTCTTTCCTTCAATTCTGAGCAACAACTTTGCCAGAGAGAGTATTCTTGGTTGTCAGGGCTTCTTTTTCCAGCACGTGAATGTACATATTACGCCACTCTTATTCTGCCTGCTGAAAAACCTGCTGATGGTCTTATGGGATTTCTCGTGTATGTAAGCAGTTGTTTTTCTCTTGCTGATTTTAAGATTCTCTCCTTGTCTTTAATTTTGACACATTAATTATAACGTGCTTTGGTGTTCATCTCTTTGGGTTCAACATTTTGTAACTCTCTAGGTTTGCTGGATGTAGATGTGTTTCCTTCCCTGGGTGTGGGAAATTTTCAGCCATTATCTTTTTAAATAAGTTTTCTGCCCTTTTCTCTTTTTCTTCTTCTGATGCCCCTAGAGTATGAATGTTTATTTGCTTGATGTTATCCCATAAGTCCCTTAAGTTATCTTAACTTTTTTAATTCTTTCTTTTTTCCCGTTTGTGAAAGTTCCACTGCCTTGTTATTGAGTTCACTGATCCTTTCTTCTGCTTCATCCAGTCTGTTCTTGAACCCCTTGTGTGTTTTTCAGTTTCGTTACTATATTCTTTAGCCCTGTGACTTCCATCCGGCACTTTTTAAATACTTTGTATCTCTTTGTTGATGTTCTCAGTGTGCTTGTGCATTCTTCTTCTGAATTCAGTGAGCATCTTTATGACTATTATTTTCAACTCTTTATTAGGTAAATCACTTACTCTCATTTCATTAAGGACTTTTTCTTAGGTTTTATCTTGTTCTTTCTTTTGGAACATATTTGTTTCTTCATTTTCTTTGATCTCTGTGTTTGTCTACGTATTAGATAAAAAGCTACCTCTCCCTATCTTGAAAGAGTGGCTTTGTGTAGAAGATGGCACTTATTGCTCAGTCCTGCTGTAGCTCTTGATCGTCGGTCAAATCTTTGTGATTGTCCAAGCAGCCTATTTTATTTTTAGTGGCTCCCTATAGTTGAAGGTATACCAAGACCTGTTAGTGTTCCAAAGGGGAGGATCCCAGCCCACAGCTGGATGCAGGCTGGTTGGAAGCCAGATGCTCAGACAGGTTTTAAAGTATGCAAATATATACAATTCTGTAGGACTGCAAGTGGACATCCCACTGGCCACCAGAGTCAGGTGATCTGGAGGTGTTCCCTGGGCATGAGTCACAAAAACTGAGATGTCAGACCAGTGTACAAGCTCCTCTCTGGGAGATACCAGCAACTTGGAGCAAGGTAGAGGGAAAGTGGAAAGATCACCATCACTGGCCTCCATCCCTGCAGAGCATCTCAGTTGGCTCCTAGCCATGTGCCAAGCCAGAAGCCTGCCCCACAGGGCACAGCTCCAGAATAAGCAAATAGACCTTTTTCACAGAAAGTGTGGGGTGTGTTTCATTCTGCTGTTTGCACAGTGCCCTGGGGGTGGTAGCTGGTAAGAACTGTCTCTTTATTTGTTCCAGTCCCATGGGACCAGGAACACAAGCCTCGCTGGCCACCAGAGCTAGGTGATCAAGTCATGTCCCCTGGGTGGCAGCCATAAAAACCAGGGCACTGGGCACA
Organism: Macrotus californicus; assembly: GCA_007922815.1. Lineage (NCBI taxonomy): Eukaryota > Metazoa > Chordata > Mammalia > Chiroptera > Phyllostomidae > Macrotus > Macrotus californicus. The sequence goes on along the minus strand of VMDR010002984.1, from coordinate 10,566 downwards.
TATGCAATATCTGGGAGATACTGGGGGGAGAGTGCAGAGACAGCGCCTTCCTTTGGGGTCTCAGGAAAGGATTACAGTGTAGGCTCACATGTGTTTAATTAGGAGCCTGTCCCTCGGGCTGCAGCTGTGAAGATGAGCTAATCGGCCTCTTTCGGGGTGAGGCTGCATGCCCCCGTCTTGCCTCTTGCCGTGCCCTGGGGATGGCAGCTGGTTAAGAGCACTTTCTCCACTGGTTACCGTCCTGGGGGAGCTGTGAGCAGAAGCCCCACTTGCCACCAAAATGAGGCAATCTAGAGGTGTCCTCTGGTGTCAGCCACAAAAATGAAGTTTTAGAGAAGGGTACAAGCTCCTTTTCCAGAGATACCGGCAAGCTGGAGTGAGGCAGCGGGATAGTGCCAGGGTGGTGGCCACCAGCCTCCAGCCCTGAGAAGTACCCTAGCAGGCCTCTCGATATCTATTAATCAGATGCCTGCCCCATGGGCTAATGCCTTAAGATAAGCAAGTAAGCCTTTTTCACAGGCCGTCTGGGTGCCCTTCAATCACCTGCCTCTTTGCTCGTCCCTGGATTGGGTGAGTCCAAGCACGTGACTCCTGTATGAGTCATTTTGAAGTTCACTGCATCCTCATGGTTATCGTGGAGGCAAGCCACACTGGTTTTCAAAGCGAGATGTTTTGGGGGCTCATCTCGCAGGTTTCAAGAGTTAAGATGCCCAGGGTGAGGCTTAAACGCTTTACCCTTCAGAGAGAAGCTCTGAATGTTGAGTTTCCTCCAGATTCAGGGTCTCTGCACCAGGGGTGGGGAGTTGCCTCTTCTACATGCTTTGGTGTTTTTTTCCCCCATTTACCCAATGTGTAGGAGTCACTCGGCTCGTTTTGGGTGGTTTTTTTCTCCAGGGGAAATTTTTCTATGCATAGCTGTAGCCTGGCTGTGTCCATGGGGAGAGTCGACTCAGATCTTCCTATATTATCATCTTAAACCAGAACCCCGCAAGTTTGCGTTTTGTAGCTTTACACACACAAGTGGTGTCACACAGTGTTTGTCTTTTTCTGTCTGACTCATGCCACTTTGCACCGCATCCTCCAGGTCCATCCACACTGCCTGGGAAGGCAGGATGTCCTTCTTTCTTGTGGCTAAATAATATTCCACTGTCAGATGTAATCGCATTTTCTTCATTCATTCATCTGTTGGTGGGCACTTAGGGTTCTTCTGTATCCTGGCTGTTAGCGCGGGGGTACACGTATCTTTGCAATATCCTGTCTTCATTTCCTTTGGGTACATGCCCAGCAGTAGATCTGCTGAAGTCCTAAGCAGACACCAGGAAACGCACTCAGTGAATGCCCTTTGATGTTCTTACCTGTTTCCTTTTCTTTCTCCTTCCTCCTCCCAGGAATGGAGGTACCTCCTCGGAAATTTGGGCGCTGCTAGAGAGACTTGTTTGTCATGAAATTCACATGACTGTGGTAGCCACGCATTCACTCAGCACTTTGGCTTCTCACTCCCTTCGTAGGAGAGGTCGCTGCTTCCCACCTCCTCTGCCCTGGAGGTCACCACTGCCAGGGCCATGAGCCCAGCCCCATGCAGTGTCACCCTGGGGAGAGGGGCCACCCTGGGGAGTTCTTCCTTTTACTCTGCCTCCTCACTTGTCTCTGTCCCACTCTGATGGCTTGCTGAGATCGTTCCTCAGGCAGGCCACACTTCCATAAATCCTCTCTGCCTCGTGGGTACCTGCCCAGGTGCGTATCTGGCCAGGCCCTCGCTCCCCCAGCTCGGTGAGTGTGGGACAGGTTCAGCAAGTTTTGGGGATCCACCCTCCTTACTGAAGACCTGTTTGTTTATTTTCGGGTGCACTGGTGGACCGGCGTGCTCCCTGGTGTAGCGTGCCGAGGTGCATCTGTTCGGCTGTGGACGTCTAGTTAGAGGTCAGAAAGGGGAGAGAGAAGAGGAACGAACACCTTAGCACTTCCACGGATTGGGCATCACTGTGGTCCCTCTAAACGAGACCAGATGAAAACTGAGTTTAAATGAAAAAAAAGTGCTGCCTTTTAAAAGTTACCATCCGGGCCTGGCTGCTGTGGCTCAGTGGATTGAGCACGGGCTGCAAACCAAAGGGTTGCAGGTTCTATTCCAGGTCGGGGCACATGCCTGGGTTGCAGGCCAGGTCCCCAGTGGGGGCCACATGAGAGGCAGCCACACATTGATGTTTCTCTCCCTCTCTTTCTCCCTCCCTTCCTCTGTCTCTAAAAGTAAATAAATAAAATCTTAAAAAAAAAAGTTAAAAAAAAAAAAAGTTACCATCCGGTAATAAAACTGGTAAAGAAAATACAGGGTTACTACCTGTTGAATTTTTTCAGTGTAAAGGATTAGCTAGAGAAAGAAAAGCCAAACTAAAGCAAAGTAAAAGTTAATGTCACACACGGAGTCGGAGAGCCTGGAGTTTTGTATTTGGATTGGCCACTTACTTACGACGTGCGTCATTCAAATAAAACGTATCTCATTTGCTGGAGATGTCTTTTTCAGCAACAGCAATTGGCACTTCCTCTGACATATTGATTGATAACTGTTGAGAAACTGCTGAAACCTTTCTCACTGGCACAAGTGCAATCCAGGGTCAGAAGGTTAATTCCATAGATTTTATTAAAACTCTTTGATAATTAGAAGGCTTTGCTCAAGTCCATTTACAATCCCAGGAGAACCTAGAGTGGCAATGTGAAAAAGTTCAGAAAAATGATCACCACATTGCTAAAGGAAGTGTTTGATATTTCCAGGCAGTCCAAGATGCTCAGAAGGAAGGAGAATATTCTGATTTAGAATTTTAAGCTCAGCCTGGTGAAAGACCCCTTTTTCTTCTAAAGAGTGACTTCCTCTGAGTTTTTTGACTGCCGAAAAGCATGGCAACAGAAAGGCATTTTGATGTTTCGGCTTCCTATTGTGTGCTTCGATGCTCCTGTGCCGTTCCACCTCCCAGCCCCAGCTTGAAGGTGGCCCATGCACCTGAGATTTTATGGAACTCCACTTTTTTGTTGTTGTAGTTTATAGGCAGAGCTTACTAAATAGGGCTTAGGAGTGCAAATTCCTAAGCCTGTAGGGCTTCCAGGTCCGGCTTCAAATCCCAGCTTTGCCACCACTTACTGTGTGACTTTGGGCAAGTCGCTGCCACTTGCTGAAGCTTCAGTTGGCTTACTGATAAGATGGGAATATTCCTGAACCAGTCTCACAGGGCGGTTATCAGAATTACATGAGACACTGCATGTCAAGACGTCTCTTGATAAGTGAATGCGTAGCACATGGTCCCTGTTAGCATTTACAATGATTGACTGAAAAGCAGGCATCTCTCTCATTGTTAAAAAGGATTCTACAATTTTTTCACACAACACATGCCCTGGCCCTAAGAATCCCTGCTTTATGCGGGTGCCCATCGCTGCTTCTCTCCAGTGGACACAAGCTTCGTCCCTCAGACGCTGGTTTCACAGTTTCATTGTTGACCATAATTACAGTGCCACCAAATTACCAGTGCATCACAACTGGCGTTGTAAACAGCAGTCACCGGCATTTGTGACTATTTAAGAATTAGATCTATTCAACAATTGAGTTTAAAAGTAGAAAAGGTAGATTTAGCATCCAACTATTTTACATTGTAACTTTCTGTGTTGTTACTTTAGAAAATGGTCAAAATATCTTAGATTGATTTCAACGGTTTTTAGGAAATATTAACGCTTGGGAACTGGGCCGGGAGGAGACAAGGGGAGAGGGAGGCGGGGGAGGGGAGGCGGGCTGCTTGCTGATAGAAGGGGACTTCACTTGGGGTGGCGAATACACAGCACAGAGTACAGAGGATGGACTGTGGAATTGTGCACCTGAAACCTGTATAATTTGGTCAACCAGAGTCACCCCAATGAATTCAATCAAAAGGAAAAACACATCTGGGGACTGATAAAGTACTTTAGGATGTCTGGGGGGGCAGTATTGATAAATAAAAACAAAACCCCATCACCAACCATAAATCCATCTGGTCATATGTTCCTTATCAATGGTTATATATTTTATGGGATCTTCCTAAAAATGCAAATATTTTTTATCTCAATGTGAAGAGTCTTTTCAGAAAAAAAATGTTAGTTAGGCTAATGAATATCCCATGTTTCAGATTTTCTGGGAATATTAGTAACAAAGTCAGTAAATAAATTACTTATTTTTCTATCTTTGTAGATAAGATAATCTTTCCTCCCCTTCAAACCTCAAAAATTGCCACGATTATGATGGACAGGTAAAAAGCTGAATAAGACAACACTGAAAATTGGAAATTCAGTTCCCCTTTACTTCTGCCAAGTATATATATGTAGCACTTGGAACTTGGTGATTGAGAAGATCTGAGGTGTATCAGAATGGTAACAAGAACGCTTACATGTAAGCAATTAAACTGCCAAACTTTGTTTGCAGAAGAAAGTGAGTGAATATGAAGTCTAGATGAAGGGAGAGAGAAATTCACTGATGTAGCTTTGGCCTTGCCCAAAGACATACCTGCTCTTGCCGGGCGACTGCAGGACGTCTTCACGAGGGGCTGCTTTCCGAGCAGCCTGGTGAGTGCATTGGCCAATTCCACCCATTTTGCTTCCAGCTCGACCCCAACTTCTGATCTTACTGTTTCCATGAGAACTGGTTTAGAGTAGTCCCCTCGTATCTGCAGTTTTGCTCTCCATGGTTTCAGTCACCTGCAGTCAACCAGTCTACAAATACAACTTAAACAGAACATTCCAGAGAAACAATTCATAACTTTTACTATTGTTTAAATCCTCACCTGAGAGTCTGTTTACTGACTTTAGAGAGAGAGGGAGAGAAGGACAAACATCAATGTGAGGAGCACCGACTCCTTGCTTCCCGTGTGCAGTCTGACCAGGGATCCAACCCGCAACTTAGGTGTGTGCCCTGAGCAGGCAACAAACTGCACCCTCTCGTGTACAGGACAACGCTCCAACCAACCGAGCCCCCCAGTCGGGCATCAATTCCTAGCTTTTCAATTACGTGCTCTTCTGAGTAGCGCGATGAAATCTCATGCCACACTGTCCGGGATGCCAGTCATCCTTTGTCCAGCGTCTTCACGCTCTCCACCTTCCGGCTGGCCGTTCACAACCATTTCTGTCACCAGAGTAACCGTCACAGCACTGCAGGGCTTGTGTTCGGAAGGCTTGTTTTACTGAGTGACGGCCCCAGCACATGGGTAGTGATGCTGCAGCTCGGGTATGCCAATGGGAAACTGTAGAGTGCTTTTTTAAACTGAAAATATAAACATTCTGTATTATCTGTGGCTTCAGGAACCTACTGGGGGTATTTTGATATATCCCTTGTGGATAAGAAGGGACTCATGTATGGGGACAATGCACTCACTACACACAAGTTTCCAAGTCCTCTTCAAAGTCATTTACTCACAGCAACTGTGTAATCTCGGACCATGGTTTTACATTTAAAAAAACAAGTCTTTCAAAGCACTCTCTAAAATGTCACCTGTAATCCTTTACTGTCACATGCTGCCTAATGACGTTTTGGTCAATGACAGACCACACAACAGCGGTCCCATAAGATCGTAACAAAGCTGAAAAATTCCTATCACCTGGAAATACCGTAGATGTTGTAACATCACAGCCGAACGCATTAGTGATGTGTTTGTGGTGAGGCCGGTGTACACAGACCTGGGCTGCCAGTCACCTAAAAGTGCAGCACGTGCAATTACACAGTACGTGATACTTGGTGATCAGTGACTGTTGCTGGTTTCTGCATTCACTCCACTCTATCATTACAGTCTATTTAGGAAGTTTCCTGTAAAACAGCCTGCTGTTGCGTCGGTGGCAGCCTCGTCTGTCTCGTTTACTGTGTCTCCTAAGTCATGCACAGAACGACTCAGTCTCGTGTTTGTTCATCACAGCCCCTACGTGCACAGAATTCACTATTAGTGTTGTCCGAGAGAGGCCACGTCCCATGAAATGACCCGGGAACAAAATTCAAAGTGATTACAGAGTAGGCAGGTGGAAAATCAGTGATGGTCACTGCTCGCCTGGCAGGCATGTCCCATTCCTCCATAAGCCCGATCTTGAAGAACAAGAACAAAGTGATGGAGACTGTTCAAGGATTTGCTTCGTTGAAGGCAGTGAGACTAACGAAGATTCGTAAAGGACCTGAGACATGGAGAAGTCTCTACTGACCCTGACGGAAGATGGCACAGAAGTATATCCCCCTCAGCACTATGATCGTGGCCAAAAAGAAATTGTTTGCAATGTTGCAAGAAAAGGCAAGACCTGACAATGATGTTGAATTTACTGCTAGCTTCAGGTAATTTAAACGATTCAAGACTTGTTATTTGTTCATGTAGAAGTAAGTGGTGAATCTGCCAGTGCTGATACGAAGGCAGCAGAAAAAATTCTGGGAACTCTAGATAAGCTGTAGAGGAAAATTACTTGTCCGAGTAAATATTCAATATGGATGAAAACTCCATATTCTGGAAATGGCTGGCTGGAAGGACTTTCATCCTTAAGGAGGAGAGTAATAACCATCACTGATTTTCCACCTGCCTAGTAACTCTTAACTTCGTTTCAAGGCTGTTGAGGACCGGAGTGTTGCTTGGGGGCAGTGTGGCAGGCTACCAATGGAAAGCCTGTGTGATCAGGCACAGTGAGAAGAACCCCAAGGCTCTCAAACATCAGTAAACACACACTGCCGGTGTCCTACAGGAGCAGCAAGACGTCACGGATGACCCAGCCCCTCTCCAAGATGCCCTCCCTGAAGTGCTGTGCCAGCGAAATGAAGTGCTGTGTGGAGAATGACTTACCTTTCAACATTTTGCTCCTGCACATTCTCCTTTTGTTGGTGGTCATCATCACATTGTCAACGTGGTTATTTCTCTCACCAAACACTACCTCTTTGATCCAACCAATGCATCGGGAATTATACCAGCTTTACTAAGGCTATTGCTACAACTGAAGACACGTGATGTCATTCTGAAAGAATTCTGTAATTCAGAATTACATCTCTGACGGCATAGTGAACTTTGCTTGGCTTGGGGTGATGTCAGCAAGGAGTGTGGACACTTAAGAGGTCAGTCTATGACTTCAAAGAGTTTGCCAAGGATGAGGTTGTGAAACTCAAGCCTGTGGCTGAGATGGCAAATGACTCTAACTGGCTGTGGATGAAGATGACGTTGAGGAGCTCCCAGAGGGCTTCCTCAGGACTTGGCTGGTGCGTGGTTGGGGCCAGAATAGGAATGCACAGCTGAAGAGAAAGGCAATTGCAGAACAAGAGCCCCCAAGAAAATCCACAGTAGAGGTGAGCTTAGCAGCTTTTGCGGATCTCAACAAGGTCCTTAACACGCTTGAAAGCACGGACCCCAACACCTAAAAGGTTTTCATTAATGGAGAGGAATGTTTGTGATGTGTTACCTGCTTACAAGAACACTTATGATAGAAAAAGAAACAAATCAAGCAAAACACCATGAGCAAATTTCTTAAGAGTAACAGCCTCAGGAATAACCTTAAGGCAGGTCCTTCAGGAGGTCCTCCAGAAGGCAATACTCATAGGTGACATCTCCAACTTGTGTTACTGCCCCTGAAGACCTCCCAGGGGGACCAGATGTGGTGGCTGAAAGCAGTGACACTGCTCCTTGCAGGCCTGGGCTCATTGTATGTTTGTGTCTTAATTTTTTACAAAGTGGAAAAAAAACTAAATAGGAAAAAAGCATCTAGAATAAGGACATAAAGTATTTCTGTACAGCTGTGCAATGTGTTAGTTTTAAGCTTAGTGTTATTGCAAGATTGAGAAAGTGAAAACATTAAGACAGTCAAAAAGGCACAGTAAGCGGAGGTTAACTCATTACTGAAGGAAACACACTTCGTAACTTCAGTGGAGCCTCAGGAAGTGCTCAGTGTGGAGTCTAATGTCCCCGGTGTGGATGTCCTAACATTCACTGTGACTCAGGGAGAGCACTTTCCAGTCCTGCCAGCTGTTCATGGCACACAGGTGTTCCACTTGACTGTTTACGCTGCTTTTCCCGTGCTTTCCCATGCTCAGACACACAAACACTGCTTACAACAGCCTGCGTACTCAGTCTGGTAAAATCCTGCCCAGGCTGTAGTGCTGCAGCAACAGGCTACACCCCACAGCCCGTGTGCAGTGGATCACACCACTGTGCTTTGTGTTAAGTGCTCGCTATGACGTCCACACAAACTGCTTAATGATGCATTTCTCAGTACGTGTCTCCATCACATGTCCCCATTGTTAAGCTGTGCACAGGACTGGAGTTTGATGGCAGGGAAAATGCAGTCATGTACTGTGTGACATTTCAGTCAATAACAACAAACCGTCATGTATGATGGTGGTGCCGTAAGATGGAGCTGAAAAATTCCTGCCGTCTAATGACGTCAGCCATCCCGTCATAGCACAACGCATTCCTGTTTGTCATGCTGGTGTGAATGAACCTATTGGGCTGCCCGTCCTACAAAAGTGCCATTCGGTTTGAGTTGGGTGCCCTCTGATGTTCACACAAGAAATCGCCTAACAATGTATCTCTCAGAATGTATCCCCGGGGTTAAGTGGCACGTGACTTTATAATCGAAGATGCATCCGTAAATAAGATCTATTCCTTTAGCTGATATTAACAATACAAATCTCAGTATAAATGCTGAAATGGAGAAAAAATTTCTAGGCTAAGAAAGCAGTTTCAGTCAGCCGGTTTACATCTAGTACCAACAACAAAAGAATGTCACCCATTCAAACGTCCAGCAAAAGCAGCCATAAAGGCTGTGAGGCGAGTTTGCAAACACAGAAGCAAACAATGAGGACGGAGTGTACGTCTTTCCTAATGTGAAACCTGTCACATCGCAAACTGGTTTTGTTGGCTCCTCCCAAGTCAGTTTGCTTCATCTGAGAAAATAAAGATATTGGCAGGACAGATGGAGACCATTTATCTTCCTATCACATAAAATCATATAAAGAAAACTGCTGTCTATATGTACCCTTACCTGCAACTCCAGATTTGGAATAGTTTTAAACTGTGGGATGTTTAATACATACAACCTCTAAGGTAGCTCAAATTAAAGTTTAGTCCTTTAAAAACCTCACAGCTCAAATCACTTCATACTCAAACTTTGAAAAACAAGAGAATACTTCTCTACCTTCCTAAAAAATTGAAAACCTTTCCTGGTGACTGAGAAATCATTTCCATCTTAGTGAAGTGTCAATGAACTGGACAGTTCATTGAGGTTAGTCTACGATCAAACGAAACACAACAGTCGTTTGAATGCCCGCGGGGCACACGGATTTAAACCATGGAGTAGAGGTGGGGGGTTTTGAGCTCCAAAACTGGAAGCCAAAAGCGAAAAGCATTCTAGGTATAGAGATTTATGACTTAATCACGCAGACTGATAATGGCACAGGAACGGTTATTTTTTGTTTTAAAAAGATTTTATTTTCAGAGAGGGGAAGGGAGAGAAACATCAATGTGTGGTTGCCTCTCATGTGCATCCCACTGTGGACCCAGCCGATGTGCCCTGACTGGGAATGAAACTGGTGACCCTTTGGTTCACCGGCTGGCACTCAATCCACTGAGCCACACCAGCCAGGGCAGGAATTGTTTTATTCAGATTTACTTGCTCCCAAAGGCAACAGTGCTGGTGTTCAGACCATTCTCAAAAGTGCATTTAAATTGCTAGGGACAGCTCTGGCTGGTGTGGCTCACTTGGCTGGAGCATCATCCAGTAAACTGAAAGGTCACAGGTTCAATTCCCAGCCAGGGCATATGCCCTATGTTGCAGGTTCGGTATCCAGTAGGAGTACAAACAAGAGGCAACCAACTGATTGCTTCTCACATCCATGTTTCTTTCTTTCCTTCTCATTAAGAAGCATATCCTCAGGTGAAGATAAATAAATTTTTCACAAGTATAGTACCTTGGATAAGGTGTACCTTATCCAAGGTATTATACTGAGATGAGGTCATAATAATCAACTATCTAAGACCTTTCAAAAACAAGGCCTAAAATGGCTGTGGCTGGTGTGGCTCGGTTGGTTGGAGCATCCTCCAATACACCCAAAAGTTGCGGGAGTGATTCCCGGTTGGTCAGGGTGTGTATGGGAGACACCAATCAATGTTTCTCTTTCTTCCTTCCTCTCTCTAAAAGCAACAAAAAAAAAGGCCTCAGGTGGGAATAAAAAAAACAAAAAACAAAAAACAACTCTTAATATGAATCCTAACTTTTTGACATTTAATCAATATAAAAATTACACCAAAGACACCCTTCTTCTGTCCGGAGTGACTGCTGTTACTGTCTTTTACCATATAAACGAGGGCTGAAGCTCTCTCTCAACCTATTAACCTCAATAACAGAGTCATAAACTGACATCGGCTCAAAAAAATGTTAAGATCATTTAACAAATAGATATACCTTCTTTAGGAATTCACAAGGAACTCTACATACATAAGGTACTTTAAAGAAACTGTCTTAATGCCTCATCGTTTCCATAAAACCGAGACACTCGGTACTTAATTGTTGGTACCTTTGTCATAAGAGATTCTTATGCTAATTCTACCT
>VMDR010002983.1:0-80014 GCA_007922815.1 Macrotus californicus | reverse complement strand
TATCCTCACGAGGGAGTGGGACTCCCGGGCCGCAGCCGCCACCTCTCCCGGCCAGCCGCGCCTTTCCCGGATCCGCCAGCCGCCGCCCCGCCACGCGAGTCCTCTCCGCCCCTCCTACCGGTCTGGATGTATGTTTCTTAGTTTCTTGGTTGTCGGACTTCCATACGGTTCGATTTTCTGTCAGTTCTGGTTGTTTTTTTTTTTTTAATTTGTTGTTGTCCACCTTTTGGTTGTGCGAGGAGGCACAGGGTGTCTACCTACGCCTCCATCTTGGCCGGAAGTCCGGGAAAAATGTTTTGATAATCTCCCATAGAAGACATATTGGCATTATTACATTTTAAAATTTTCAATATTATGCCTGTTCTGAGCCAGTTCTGTCCGTATTAAAAGTAGAAGACTATGAAACAGTTTGGCTTGGACAGATTTTTTTTTTATTGCTGTCAGTTGAAGGTTTTATTGTTTTCTTTGCCATCTTTTTCTGTTTCTTTAGTCACTCCTTATTGTCTCTCTTGTCCCCATGACCTCTCAGGAATTTCTGCTGCAGTAATAGATATATGTACGTGTGTATATACACACGTACATATATACACACATACATATATGCATATACATCTATATACACATATATATACATGTTTATATATAGATAGTTGATTTTTACACAAATGGTAGTAAACCATACAGTTCATTGTCTTACATTTTTTATTAACAATATAGCTTTGAAATTGGTTTATATAATTTGTTTCATTTTTTGTGAAGGCTGAAAACAATTTCGTATAGATGAACATGCTTCAACTTTTCTCTTATTTTTAAAAAAGATTTTATTTCTTTTTGAGAGAGGGGAAGAGAGGGAGAAAGAGGGAGAGAACCATTGACATGGAAGAAAAACATCGACTGGTTGCCTCTTGCATGTGCCCTGACGGGGAATCGAACTGGCAAACTTCCACTTTGCAGGACGACAGCCAACCAAGTGAGCCACCCCAATCAGGTCTCAACTTCAATCAAAGCTCAATTTTCTCCTATTGGTAGACATTTACGTTCTTTCCAATCTTTGCTTTTACAGACAAAGCTGGAATGAACATCCTTGGATACAGGTCATTTCAAATCATGTGCAAGAATATCTCTTGACTTTTTTATTATTCAGTTTTGCTATAGGGCTTTCTCATTCTGAAGGAAAGTGTAGCTGTCCTTATTGTTTGGAGTATTTCTACAGTTATTTTATTTTGTAATATGTAAATATAAGATGCTTAATGTATATAACATGTTATTATAAAGTATATGTGCTAAACATGTAACAAAAATAAAGTAAGTGAACACATGGGTAATGTCTGTAACGATTCCCTGTGGACGGCTACCTCCAGTTCTGGCATTGATTCTTTTACATTTCAATCTCGTGACCTCAGTTTCTTATCCTTTTAACGACAATAGACTCCAGTCACGTTTGATCCCAGATCTTCAGGCTGTCTTGGAATTGGTCCCTTGATCGTTTCTCATACCCTGTCTTTTGTAGTTTTTATCTGAAGAAATGAAGATGTAGCCTTAAATCCCTCCAAAAGCAAGAAAGTACTTCAAAACATTTTGAAGACCAAAGAATTTCCAACAGCAGGAAAAGGATCCTGAGATATTCAGCATAAATAATCACTGTCGAAAACACAAATTTCAATACACATAGGAAAAAAGATTGTATTCAATGGCGTTAAAAAAGAGCATGGTATAGGTTGAGAAGTAGCAAGTTCCATGGAGGACATCATGTTCATGATGGGAATTGCTTAGCGCAGTTTTCTGCCTATCCAGCAAACAGTCCCAAACAATATCAGCAGCTGATGTGTATTGAGTGCTTAATATTCTGGGCACTGCTCTGATAACACTGTTCCTACTCCAACCCCAGGCAACATCTGATTTGCTTAGAATTTCGCGTACATAGAATCATATAACATGCAGTCTTTCATGTCTGGCTTCTTTTCACTTAACATTGTATTTTAAAGGCTCATTCGCACTGTAGCTTGTACCAGCTTGTATCATTGCTTTTCCTGTAGTGGTTGGTATTCCGTGGTCTGGATGTACAACACTTTGTTTCTCCTCTTGCTGGTTGATGGAAATTTGGATTGTGTCCAGGTTTTGGTGATTATGAATAATCTGCTATGAACATTGATGTACACATTTTTGGTTGGGCACGTGTTCCATTTTTCTTGGGTACATCCTTAGGTATGGAATCGCTCAGTTGCATTGTAAAGTGTCAAAGATTATTATTTATTTTTTTAAAAAATTTATTTATTTATTTTAGAGAGAGAGGTAGGAAGCAGGAAAGGGAGAGAGAAAAACATCAATGTGTGAAACATCTATTGGTTGCCTCTCGCATGCACCTCAACGGGGGACCGGGCTGCAACACAGGCATGTGCCCTGACCGGGGGTCTGATTGGCAACCTTTCGTTTTGCAGGATGACGCTCAACCAACTGAGCCACACTGGTCAGAGCTCAAAGATTATTTTTTAAATCAACTTTTTATTTGCATATAATGTTTACATATTATGTACATATAATGGACATACATATGCAACCTATAAATTATTATATATTACCTCTTGGTACCTTCTCTGTTATTCTGGGACTTTGTAAGGCGTAGAACCAGGGTTAGAAACAATACTCTGAAAAGGGAGGGAGCGACCTATGACTCTGCATGTCATGAGTGAATCCTTAACAAAGCACACGCACGTTCACTCCGTGTCACACAGCTCATTACAGCACCCACACTTCTCCGCTGAAGCAGCCGTTGCCTCTGGTTTTACACACCCCTGAACCCATCGCGCGGCTATGAACTTTAACATTGTTTTTCCGAAATTGTTTGGAAACAAGTTAGGAATTACATTATGTAATTCTCATTGTTAATAACATGTAGATATTAGCCACTGTTTATTGAGTATTTCCCGGGTACCAGGTACTTAGGTGCTTTGCGTGCAAGAACTCTGACAAATTCTATGAAATAGATGATGCTGTCATCCCCATGTGACAGATGAGGAGAGTGAGATCAGAGAGATTTTCCAAGTTTAGACAAAGTAAAACAGGAAGAGGTGTTCTTTTTGCAGAGTATTGTAATTTTCTGGTTGCTGCATACCTAAGGTAAAACTCGAGGAGGTGGGTAATAAGGGAGAAATCAATAGGAAGTCCCCATGGTCATCAACCACTGATATCACTTAATTTGGGGGAAGAGCTAGAATCTAGGATTGACTTTGTTATCACCACCACGAAGGAGAAAATACTTAGGATCAAATAGTAGGGCGAGGGAATCCTCAAGGCTCTCATAGTTTGCATCAGAAGCTTGAGTAATGTCTGGTCAGGGTCAGAAACCTCTTCAAACAGTATATTAGACAAGGGAAGTGTCTGCAGAGGCCATCTGTCCCCTTCTCTAACGTACTTAGCAGTGTTTTTCAAAGGATGACCCTCAGTCCAGATCAACATCACCTGGAAACTTGTCGGAGAGGCAAATTCAAGGTCTTGCCCTGGGCCTACTGAATTCAAGTCGCTGTGGGTGGGGCCCAACAATCTGCTGGTGTATGTTCCACTTGACTGGACCACAACATGGTGGCAGTTCAGAGAACACACTTTGGAGCCAGATTACATGGATGTGAATCCCATTTTTTAAAATCACTTATTAAGTCGTTAAGAAAGATAACTTTAGGCAAATGATTAAACTTCTCTATGCCTCAGTGTCCTCATCTGAAAGATCAGGGCTAGAAATAATACATTTCGTGTTTATTGAAATGATAAACCAGTTAATATGTGTGAAGCACTCAGAACAGTATATGGAAAGTACTCTGAAAGTGTTTTGTTATGCTTCTTCTAGGATTGTAGGACTGTCCTATTTAATGTTGCTTGAATCTACCAATCCCAACAGGGTAGGAAACATGTACCTCACATCAAACAAGCACTGTTTTCATTTATGTATTCATTCATCAAATCTTATTGAAAATCTACTAAGTTTAAGGCATGGCTTTATGTTCTGCACATTTTAAGGTACTGACTCCTAATCTTGAAAGACATTTAAAAGTGCATTCTATTAGTCAGCAAGCAAGGTGGTGGTCCCTGGATTAATTTGGGAGGGACAGAAATGATTTTTTTAAAAATCCTACATTAAAGGAAAGGTTATGGTCAACCTAAAATAGAATAGAAAAGACATATGATATCCCCCATCAGTTAGAATTCCTCAATGTGTCTTGACTTCTTTCCTAATTCTCATTTTACTTTCTAGGTGGCCATAGTGGGCTGATTAGTGTATATTCTACTTTGGTTTGGTTAATCGTGCTTATTTAAAAGGAAGGTAGATGACCCAATAAAGGATATGATATCCTTTATTCAACTGGTTTTGCTTTTCCTACTTTATTTCCACTTAACTACTCTGCCTGGAAATCTTGGTGAATGGGTGGAAACTTAGCCTTTATGGATCAAGAACTATCTCAAGTATTGGATTGTAGGTGGTTGTTGTTTTTCCATTTCTACCTATCTCCAGGTATGACCACCTAATCTCCTGACTAACGTAATTCATTCTTACATATGAGTCTTAAGATTATGAGTTAGTATGTAGAAGTATGCCGCATAAAGCCTTAAGCCTATTAAACTTTCAACAAATATTTGGTGAATGAATGGGCAAATGAATGATGTATTGCTTGATATGGGATATTCCTATTAGGAATGTCCCTATTATTCCTATCATTTTACTTTTAATCAATGTACATCCTATTTGAAATGAGTTTCTTGTAGATGGTAGAGTTGGGTTATGTTTCTTAAAGCCCATTTTGACAATTCTTGTTTTTAAGTGGATATTTTCAGATAATATACATTAATGTTAGAATTGACACATTTGGATTTAGATTGGTGATATTACAAATTCTGGTGTTCTTCCCCAATCTGCCTGTTGCTATTCACTTTTCAGACTATTCAAATAGTTTCCCCATGCATTCTGTCCAAGTTTTGTAATTATATTCAGTAGGAGAGAAGGTGTGAAGTGTTTTTACTCCATCTTATTTATAACTGGAACTTAAGGAATAATGATTTCCAGTTTCTCTGAATCTGGGATCAGATTCCAAGTTTCTGACGGTCACATTAATGTTCCCATCAGATCTCAGAATATCAAATGTGCCATTAGTCCAACATATTTATAGAAATATTTTCCTCCAGCAATTACAAAAATCAATGATCATACTCTCAAGGCCTCACATGGTAGGCGGCTTGTAAAGTTCTCCCCAGCTCACTGCTGCAGGCTGGGATGGTCCCTCTGGTTTAGAGATGCTTTAGGTGAGCATTTGTGATGCAGACTTTTCTAAGGCAAAACCGAACAGCATCTCTCAGCTAGCAGATAGCTGATGTCACAATATAATTATATCTATTAATTTTTTTAAACTAATAATATGTATCAGGCCCTGTGCGAAGTATTGAGAATGTAGCAGAGAATAAGAAAATGGCCCTTAACCTCTGGCAGGGGGAAGGGGTCATCACGGAGAAGGACATTAGACACATTGAAAAATAAATGAATTAAATAGTTTCGGCTAGCGCTAAGTGCTATGAAGAAATAAAAACAGGGTAGTGGGTGGGGGTTAGGGAGGGCAGAGTGACTACTTTACCCAGGTAGTCAGGAAAGGCTCTCCTGAAGGTGACATTTGAGTTGAGATCTGAATGTTGATATCATGGGGATGATATTGGGGGGAGGGTGGGGGAGGATGGATAGGAGTTTCCAGGAAAAGAGAAATGAAAGGGCAAAGTCTTGGTCTACCTTTTTTTCTATATTCTCTTTTGCATTTCTGACCACAGAATTTTAATCTGGATGAGGACAAGTTGTTGTTTTTTCTGCAGCAGCTGGAGATCTTAATTGAACTTCAAACTGTGCGTAGGTAGTGAACTACCCCAGAGTCTGACTTATATAACCCACAGTTATATATAGTCCTCAGTAATATTCTTCTGCAGATCAATGGGAGCTCAAGTTCTGGCCCCATATTAAGGAAACAGTGATGGTGAATTTTAGCTAGATATGAGGTTTAAAATGAAAGAGGTAGATCATTGGATTGTGGATAAAAGAATCCAGATTTGCTCTCTCATTCATAAGAAACACTAAAATAGAAGTTAGGTTTTGAATTATATTTTTGAGTCATACTTTTAAACTATGAAAGCAGGCTTGCAAAGACCATTTGTGGACAGTAGATGTCAGACTATACTTGCAAACCAGTGGGTGAGTACCTCTTGCAACCTCACAAACTTTCGGGAAAAGAGATGGGCCCCAGCTCCTTGCATTGCAACGATTAAACTATTCCAAGGGTGCAGATCAAGGATACACACTGGTGCTGGACACTGGAAGTTTCTGTATTCTGATACCACTGAAATGACCTCCTCACTGTGTACACATAGAAGAGGCTCTGGACCCCGAGAAATAATATTTTAGTGATGAAAACATCCCGGCTTTTGTCCTGTAAGATTGAAGCTACCACATGTGGTTCTTACAGACACTGACACTTTTCTTCAATTAAGAGTTCTGAAAGCAGATGGGTAGGATGGGGGTCTTTGAAGTCCTCGGCACTCTCTAGGTTGAAATAAAATAGGTAGGACACTCAAGCAGTGTAGGAGGAAAAGGCAGTAAAACCTTCAAAAATGCACTTTTATCAATGGTGTGCTTTTGTGACATCAGCCATCTGCCAGCGTATAGAGTCTGTTGGTTTGGTCTTGGAAAAGTCTCCGACATTGTGAATGCTCACCCCACACATTTCTGACCTATGGGGAAGTTCTGAGTCTATAGGAATAGGTCCTTTTAGCAGCCCTTCCTTGGAGTCTCAAGTCATTTCAAGAGGTCTGCATTACTCTGATGCCAAAAGCAGACAAAGGCATTATTAAAAAACAAAAGGAAAAAAACTGAAAATCAATCTCTCTCGCTAACATGGATAAAAAATAAAAGTTCAATAAAACGTTGCCAGATTGAATTGAGGAATATATCAAAAGAATAATACATCACACTAAGCGGAGTTTATCCCAGGATCAAAGGCTAGCTCATTATTCAGAAATCAATCAATGTAATCCACCATATTAACAATCTAAGGAAAGGAAACTTCATGAGCATATCAATTGAGACAGAGAAGCATTTATCAAAATCCAACAATCATTCTGTGTAAAAACATCCAGCAAATTAGGAGTAGAAGGGTGTTTTCTCAGCTTGCTGGGGAGCATCTGTAAAAAGAAATCTACAGCTAATATTAGGTTTAACAGTGAAATGCCTTCTCGCTAAGCTCGGAAATAAGTCAAGGATGACCTGTCACGACTCTTATTTAACACTGTTGAAAATTTTAGTGGGTGCAACAAGGCAAGGAAAACACAGACATTGCGATTGAAAGGAGGAAACACAGCTGTGCCTGTTCTCAGGTAACACGACTATTACATAGAAAATTTCAAACAATCTACAAGAGAGGTCCTAGCACCCACAACTGTGTTTAGCAGGGTTGCAACCGACAAGGTCACATCTGCATACAGCAGCAATGGAGAACTAGAAGCCAAAACATTTTTAAAATACAGCGTATAATAACTCAAAAGTAAATTGTTTTAGATCTAACAAAACATGTACAGGATTTGTATGTTCAAAACTATAAAATGCTAATAAAAGAAAGAAGACTTAATGGAAGAACATACCATGCTTGAAGTGGAAGATTCAACAAAGCAAAGATATCAGTTCTTCCCAAATTGAACTATAGATTTAATACAATACTGATCCAGAGACAAAAAAGATTTTTCTGTAGCGATAGACAAGCTAACGCTAATATTAACATAGGAAAGCAAGGAAAATAGAAACGGTAAAACAAGCTTTAAAAGGGAAGAATAAATTTGGACCAATCTATAGATAAAAAAAGTTGTATTTCCGTAGAAAACTATGCATTGTCTACAGCATGCCTTTACACTTCGTCAGGTTTTGATTCTAAGGGAGCTACTTCACAACTCTAAAAAAAAAAATGGCGTTCTTTTTCATCTGATAGAGGTTCAAATGTCTTTCTTCACACTCTGCGGAAAAACTGGTTTTGTTTTCATTGACAATTCATTTCGATCGTCTTTTACTCCATAGAATCGTGTGTTCTTTTCACCTTGCCTTTGAGTGATTTATAACATCCGCTTAGTTCCCTTATTAGCCAGTGAAATAAAATACTTATATTTGTAGAAGAATCATACTTTTATATTTTTTTTCTGAAGATTATGTTTTAACATATCACACTGCCTAATTGAAAGACTCCTTATAGAGCCACGCTATTCAAGACAGCGTAGTATTGTTGAAGGGAGAGGTGCATCGATCAGTGCAGCAGAACTGGGGGTCCGGAAGTACACTCACACACGTGAGGCCAATTTATCATTTTCCAAAGGTGCGACATCAATCCAAGATATCACAAATGGTCTTTGCAACAAATGGTGTTGGAACAGTGGGACATCCATAGGTAAGGGAGAAAAAGAAACTTTCAGATCATAGACCTAACCATAAGTTAAACTTTTAAATTTTTAGGAAAAAAAAAAGGCAACTTTGGATTTCATGATGAATTCTTACAAGTGACATCAAAAATATGATCCTTAAAAGAATAAAATTGAAAAATAGAGCTTTATCACAATGAAAACTTTTTGCTTTGCAATGGACACTGTTAGGAAAATGAAAGTATGAACTACAGACTGGGAGAAAATGTTTGCAAATTGCATATTGACAGAAAACTTTTAACCAGATTAGAAAAAGAACTCTCAAAACTCAACAAGAAGAAAACAAACACTTAATTAAATATCTGGTGCAGCCTATAAACCCTTTTCCAGAATAATGTTTTTAAATGTTTAAAATAAAATGTGTAAGATTTAAAGGAAACTGGTTTAATATAGTTACTGAAGTGCTAAAAAACAGAATTGTAATAAAATAATAATATATTGCTTCTTCATTAATACTTTAAATAATAAGATCTAGTAGAGGATTTTATAGCTGCTATCATTTTGAAGGAGTTATTAATATAAATGATATTTTGAGATATTTATAACAACTGAATGTGCAGTAAAAATATCTGATTTCTTTTTTTTATCATTTTTTATTGTTGTTCAAATACAGTTGTCTCCATTTTCCCACCCCCACTTTTCCCCGCCCTACCCACCCTCAATCCTATCTCCCTCTGGCTTTGTCCAGGGGTCCCTTATACGTGTTCCTTGATGACCCTTTTACTTCTTTTCCTCCTTATCTCCCCCTCCTCTGGTCACTGTCAGTTTGTTCTTTAATTCAATGTCTCTGGTTATATTTTGCTTGCTTGTTTGTTTTGTTGATTAGGTTCCACTTATAGGTGAGATCATGTGGTATTTCTCTCTCACCACCTGGCTCATTTCACTTAGCATAATGCTCTCCAGTTCCATCCATGCTGTTGCAAAGGGTAGGATCTCCTTCTTTCTCTCTGCTGCGTAGAATTCCATTGTGTAAATGGACCACAGTTTTTTGATCCACTCATTGACTGATGGGCACATAGGTTGCTTCCAGCATTTGGCTACTGTAAACTGTGCTGCTATGAACATTGGGGTGCATAGGTTCTTTTGGATTGGTGTTTTAGGGCTCTTAGGATATAATCCCAGCAGTGGAATTGCTGGGTCAAAAGGCAGTTCCAATTCTAGTTTTTTGAGGAAATTCCATACTATTTTCCACAGTGGCTGCACCAGTCTACAATCCCACCGACAGTGCACTAGGGTTCCCTTTTCTCCGCAACCTCGCCAGCACTTGTTGTATGTTGATTTGTTTATGATGGTCATTCTGACTGGTGTCAAGTGGTATCTCATTGTGGTTTTAATTTGCATCTCTCTGATGGCTAGTGATGCTGAGCATCTTTTCATATGTCTCTGGGCCCCCTGTATGTCCTCCTTGGAGAAGTGTCTGTTCAAGTCTTTTGCCCATTTTTAAATTGGGTTGTTTGTCTTCCTGGAGTAGAGTCATGTGAGTTCTTTATATATTTTGGAGATCAAACCCTTGTCCAAGATATCATTGGCAAATATGTTTTCCCATATGGTTGGTTCCTTTTTCATTTTGCTGATGTTTTCTTTAGCCATGTAGAAGCTTTTTATTTTGATGAAGTCCCATTTATTTATTCTTTTCTTTATGTCCCTTGCTCTAGGGGACATATCAATGAAAATACTGCTGCGTGGGATATCTGAGATTTTCCTGCCTATGTTCTCCTCTGGGACTTTTATGGTGTCACAACTTATATTTAAGTCTTTTATCCAGCTTGAGTTTATTTTTGTGTATGGTGTGAGTTGGTGGTTGAGTTTCATTT
This sequence comes from Macrotus californicus, assembly GCA_007922815.1. Classification (NCBI taxonomy): domain Eukaryota; kingdom Metazoa; phylum Chordata; class Mammalia; order Chiroptera; family Phyllostomidae; genus Macrotus; species Macrotus californicus. The sequence goes on along the minus strand of VMDR010002983.1, from coordinate 69,719 downwards.
TTTTTGCATGTAGCTGTCCAGATCTCCCAACACCATTTGTTGAAGAGGCTATTTTTATGCCTCTGCCCCCTTTGTCGAATATTAATTTACCATAGAGACTTGAGTTTATTTCGGGGCTCTTTATTCTGTGTGATTTCTATTGGTAACAAAATCACAAGTGTTGCTAGAACTGCTGTAGTTTCTGCATACATTCAAAATGGACAGAAATTCTCAGGTTTAGTTAGAAACTAGGGAAAATAAAGATATAATTTTTGTCATCTAAGTTCACAGACCTCCTGAATTTTGTTCATGGAGTCTTTCCTATGAACCTCTGACTCAGAGTAAAAGCAGACTGCATGTTCCAAAGATGGGGGCGACATCTCCGCCCCCACATGCCCCTTTGCAACATGGCCTTGACTCTGCCCCAGTGAAAGGTAGGACATTTACCCACCTTTTAAAAAACTTTATTTTTAATTGTATTTTAATTTTCAATTGCAGTTGACATACATTATTATATTAGTTTCAAGTGTATGTATACCCCAGTGGTTAGACATTACAAACTTAATAAGTGATCATTCCCATAAATCTTGTACCCATCTGACACCATATGTAGTTATTATTAGTCTATTATTGACTTTATTCCCTCTGCTGTACTTTACATCCCCATGACTATTATGTAATAACCAATTTGAATTTCTTAATCCCTTCACCTCTCCCCAGACTCTCCAACTCCCCTCCCATGTGGCAGCCATCAAAACATTCTCTGTATCTATGATTCTGTTTCTGTTCTGCTTATTCATTTATTTTGGTTTTAGGTTCAATTGTTGATAGATATGTACTTGCATTTATTGCCATTTTATTGTTCATATTTTTTATCTTCTTCTTAAAAAATACCCTTGAACATTTCATATAATATGGATGTGATGGTGATGAACTCCTTTAGCTTTTTCTTGTCTGGGAAGCTCTTTATCTGCCCTTCAATTCTAAATGATAGCTTTGCTGAGTAGAGTAACCTAGCTTGTACGTCCTTGCTTTTCATCACTTTGAATATTTCTTGCCAATCCTAACCTGCAAAGTTTCTTTTGAGAAATCAGCTGACAGTCTTATGGGTGATTCCTTGTAGGTAAATAACTGCTTTTAAGATTCTCTCTTTGTCTTTAACCTTTGGCACTTTAATTATGATGTGTCTTGATATGGGCCCCATTGGGTTCATCTTCTTTGGGACTCTTTGTATTCCCTAGACTTATATGTCTATTTCCATCACCAATGTAGGGAAGTTTTCTGTCATTGTTTTTTCATATAGGTTTTCAATTTCTTGCTCTCTCTCTTTTCCTTCCAGCATCCCCATTTTGCAAATGTTGGTACACTTGAAGTTGTCCCAGAGGCTTCTTACACTATCCTCATTTGGGGGTGGGGGGTGGATTCTGTTTTTCTTTTGCTCTTCTGATTGGGTGTGTTTTGCTTCCTTACATTCAAAATTGCTGATTTGATTCTCAGCTTCATCTGCTTTACTGTTGATGCCCTGTAAATAATTACAGTTATTTTAATTAGTGTATCATTTGTTTCTCTATGGTTTTTTTTATGCTGTTGAGGTCCTCACTAAGTTCATTGAGCATCCTTATAACCAATGTTTTGAACCCTTCATCTAGTCGATTGCTTGTTTCCATTTTGTTTGGGTCTTTTTCTGGAGTTTTGTTCTGTTCTTTCCTTTGGACCATGTTTTTTTTTTTGTCTCCTCATTTTGGTGGCCTTCCTGTATTTGTTTCTATGTATTAGGTAGAGCTGCTATGTCTCCCAGGCTTGGTAGAGTGGCCTAACGTAATATGTGTCCTGTAGGGTTTAGTGGCACAGCCTCCCCTATTACTCAACCCGGGTATTCGAAGTATGTCTCCATGTGGGCTATGTACGCCCTTTTGTTGCAGTGGGGCCTTGGTTGCTGTTGGCACATTAATGGGAGGGATTTATCCAGGCTGATCAGCTGCCAAGACTGGCTGTGACCACTGACCACCAGCCTCTGTCTTCATTGGAGGATCAGCTGAGCAGAGGCCTACTACACAGAGCAGGACTTCAACAGGGCTCTGTGCCACTGAGTCTACCCCTTGAGTGTGTTGTTTGTGGGAGTGGTTGGGTGGTGATGCTTTGATGTGTCCTAAAGCTCTCCATTGGATGTTCTGGCTCTGGGGCCTACTGAGAGGTACAGGTCAAGGGTATCCACAACCTATTTCCTGCACAAGGCCACCTGGCATAAACTACAAAGTGATCTGCAGGTGGCCAGTACTTGTGCTGGGCTTAGAAGTGCCTAGTCAATGCCAAGCTGTGAACCAAGCTGGCTGCTGCTTGTGCTGGGCCTGGGGCTACTTAGGGAGAGGAGAGGTATGGGGCTTCTTGAGGCCAGGTGCTGCTTGTTTGAGAGAATTTAGGAAAATCTGAAGCAAGAGCCAAGTCAAGCCATTAGTATGGAAAAGCCACCGGAGACAGCTTGGGTGGGCCCAAAAGTTGGGTGGGGCAGGGCCTCAGGGAATCACCAACATGGAGCAAACAGTGTAAACTAGATTGATGGAGTCTCGGATGTGGCACCTCCTACTAACTCTATGGAGGAGGGCTCAGCAAAGGAACAAAGGCCTCTGGTAGCACTTCTTTCTGGGAGAAAGCTGCCCCTCCAGACCGTGCCCTGATGCCAGACAATTTACTTCTTTCCTTTATTTCTCTAGTGCCTGTCAAGCTGCTGCCTCATACTCGAGCTTGAGGGAGTGAGTCCAAGTAAGTCTGCGTGTGGGCCCTTTAGGCAGAACTGCCTGGGTCTCCAGCAGTTTCTGTTTTCAACAGCCTCAATCCCCACTGGATTTTGCAGCCAGAAGTTACGGGGACCTATCTTCCTAGCACTGGAATCCTGGGCAGGGGGGGTCTTTGTGTGGGGCTGGAATCCTGTGCTGCTCAGGAGGGGTCTTCTGAAGCAGAGATATCCCTCCTGATTTTTATCTGCCACACACAGGTGTGGGACCAGTCCATTCCCCATCTCCGCCCCTCCTACCAGTAGTTGTAGGACTTCCATTCAGCTCGATTTCTGGAGGTTCTGAATGATGGCTGTTCTGTAGTTTAGTTGTTTTGATGTGGTTGTAGGAGGTGGCAGGTACCATGTTTACCTAGGCCGCCATCTTCTCTCCGCCTTTTTGACTCCGGATGGATCTGTGACACTTTGACCAACAGAATAGATTGGAAGTGATGCTCTATCAGTCTGAGCATAGTCCTTAACTGATCTGTCAAGTTCTGCTTCCTTCCTCATAGAAGCAAGACACTATGTAAGAAGTGCAATTATCCTAGACCACCATGCTGTGACAAGCCTAAGCTATACGACAAAGCCCTGGGAAATGAAACACCACGTGGAGGGAAAAGATGATGCAGGAACACTGGAACACCATACCCCTGAATGAAGCAGACATCTTGGAAGTGGGTCCTTTAGTTCTAGGCGCTCTACTTGATGCTGCCTAAATCAGAGGTAAGCTGCCCGTGAGCCTTTCCTGAATTCCTGACCCATAGTATTGGGAGCCAAATAAAATGCCTGTTTTAAGCCACTGAATTTTGGGATAGTTAGGCAGTAGTAGGTGGAATAGAGGGCAAATACTGTGTTTGATGTGTCTCTTGTATCCTTCCCCTCCCCCCAATGCAAAAGACAGGCATAAAAGAGGGACTCAGAAATGACTGACATATTGAGGCTTGTCTAGCATTTTGGTGTCAGCAAAGAACCACGGGGAGTAACATCATGGGTCCAAGAGATGACCTACTGCTCTGAGGCACCCTAGTCTGCTTTCCAATATCTGAGATGAGCCCCAGGCTCCTCCCCAGATGCTGACTGCTAGGTTGGTTCCCAAAGATTCTCACACGTTAGCCTTTCCCCAGGGAAAAGTATAAGAAGATTGAGGAGAAGATAATGAAAGTGCAAGTTAAAATGGTATAGTTGTACTGGAAGCAATTTCTGTGTCCATGAACTCTTGGACTGGGTCTGAAGACACACCCAGCGGGGCACTATTGCACCATGGTTGTGAGCACAGGCTCCAAAGTCAAAGTCATGACTGAAATCTGGCTCAGCCACAGGGCCTGCTGTACAACTAGGGCATGTTGTGACTTCATCTCTCTGTGCCTCAGTTTGCACACTTTGTAAATGGAATAAAGTAATATCCTCCTCATAGGAGTATAGTGAGGTTTAAATGGGTTCATACATTTGGAACATTGCTTGGTACATATAGGTCCCACTAAAAACCAAGTGAATTTTTCTAGAATTATTTTCAGTGATTTTTGAATTATTTAGATGGTTCCTAAAATACATATGTGCCACATGTAATTTTAGATAGTGCACATATCAACATTTTATGGTTATAGTAGTTTACATTTAGTTTAATGAACATGAGAATACATATAGCCAGGTTTTCTGAGTTCCCACGCAGGGTAGGATAACATTTTAAAAGGAGTCAATTAAAACATATATTAAGCTATAAATACTATAGTGATGGCCCAAATGGTGAAGATGAAAACTAACATGCTTGAAATTGGCATTTGGGAATGGCAAACCTAAGAGTTTGCAAAGGAGAGAGGAACAGAGAAATGGAGTCATTTGTACATATTCACTGAACCAGCATCAAATGCCAGCAAGCCTGTGCCTCAGTCTATTTGATTTCACATTTGACCAATCAAAAATGGGCAGTCAACCTCTGCCTTTCAAGAGGACAATGTATGTTTAATGGGGTCAGCCGCAATCTTTTTATTTCAGCATGCTTCTCTGAAAAAGATCATTAATCGTGGGCTCGAAAACACTGGTCTGCAAAATCATTGTGTTCATTTGGTAAAAGTGAGTTTTTATTAAGTTGACTACTTTTATTGTCATGTACTCTGGTTTCTGGAAACTTGTTCTTATTTATTTATTTTTCTGGTGTCAGGGTTCAAGCTCTTTGAGGATACTCTTTGAGGAGTTTGTAATGGACCTTCAATAATATTCAGCTATGATTACATGACTGGGCAGTGACTTTGCAACAGAAAAATTAGGGAGAGATCTGGAAATCCTGTGGGAGGTTTTAGCACTAAATTTTTTGCTAGGCAAGGCGAAGGGGAAAGCATGAGTCGTTAACACATATCTGACCACTTTATCAACCCACTAGGTTGTTAATCTGGGTACGTTAGCCTCCAGATGGGAGTATCACATCTCATCTTCACGTCCTGTTACATCTCCAGAAAACTCATGAGCTTGAGGTCGTATCTATATAATTGTGGCAGGTCAGATTTAATCAAGAGAATCAGATATTTTGTGAATATAAAGCTACTTCCCAAATCTTTGTGAGAATATTATGTTCTCTCAGAAAGAAATCCTCAGTCAAAGTAACAGCTTTAATAAGATCGCAAATTTTCTTGTTCTTCCACCAAATGGAACTTCCATCATTTTAATAATAGTTGTTATTTCAAGATGTGGTTTAAGAAGATTTAAAAAAAAAAAAACATTTTCATGAGTATACAGAGAGCTAATAAAAAATGAAATCTTGTGGTTGGTTCTTTCAACTTCATAAAACTTAAAATAATAATGGGAATGATAAATTCCTACCTTTTTCTTTCAATATTTTATTTAACAAACACTTGTCTAGTGTCTACTATATGCTAGGTACTGTTCCGGATACTTTACAACTATTAACCCATTTATTCCTGTCATAGTTCTCTGAAGTTGGTAATATTATTATTCACATTTTACAGATAAGGCAACTGAGGCATAGAGAAGTTAAATCACTTGTCCAGGATCACATGGTAGTAAGTGGCAGAGCTGGGATTTGAACCCAAACAGTCTGGCTCCACTACCCTATTCTCTTGTTCCCCATATTTGATTATGGTTAATGACCCAAATACAGGGATAATGGTATTGAAGACAATTCCCCTTGAGTCACTTCACTAAGAATAGTAACTTCTAACACTAAAGTACTTGGCAAAAAAAAGAAAAGATAATTTAAAAGACTTGGGCTCTCTTCTATAAAATTGTAAATTAATCTAGTCATAGATAAATCAATCATATATGTGAGAAAGCACTGCCAAAAAACACAGTTTTAAAGACTGAAGGAAAGACATAGAGATTTTATTTTCTTTGTCCATTTTATTTATATCAAGTATGACGGACTTTGTGCAACATTTGTAAGGGGGAGGGAAGATGGGAAGAAGAGGTACTAATAAGTAGTTTTGGAAGATGTAACAACAAAGGGTTACATATTAAACTTTCTGTGGCAAGCTAAAAGTTACTATTTGCCCCAGATTTTTTCAGGGAAGTTATTGTTTCAAATATCTTATTACATTGTTTATTTTTCCTATGTTTAAACCTGGAAAAAAGGACCTTTTTGAGAAGCCACCACACTTTGTTCTCAAGACAACCATTTTAATAGGTCTTAAATCTTTAATTTCCTTTGTTCTTAAGGTGAGACTTATTAAAACTACATTCCAAAATGTGAGCTCACTTCCAACTTCTATGATTCTTTTTTGAAAAATATATCTCTAGGGGGAAGGGAGGTTGAGGACTAGGTGAAAAAGGGGAAGGGACGGAGAAGTAGACTGGTAGTCACCAAACAAGTCACGGGAATGTGAAGTACAGCCCAGGAAATAGAGTCAATAACATTGTAATTACTATGCATGGTGCCAGGTGGGCACTGGCAATCTCAGGGGTAAGACTTTGTAAAGTATATGGTTGTCTAACCACTGTGCTCTACACCTGAAATTAATACAAAATAATATTGAATGTATTTTTAAAAATACTTATACACACACCAAAAATAAAATAAAATAAAAATTTAGTCTGGTATATCTATATCAGTATTCATGGCTTAAGTCATTATTCTGTCAAATGACTTTTTTAAAAGCTTATTTTAATTTCTTTTAGGTTTTCTTTTTTTTTAAGATTTTTATTTATTTATTTATTTATTATTACAGAGATAGGAAGGGAGAAAGAGAAGGAGAGAAACATCGATGTGTGAGAGAGACATCGACTGGTTGCCTCTCTCATGCCCCCAACCAGGACCTGGCCCACAACCCAGGTGTGATCTCTGACCAGGAATTGAACTGGTGACTCCTGGGTTCACAAGCCAGAGCTCAACCCACTGAGCTACACCAGCCAGGGCTCAAATGACATTTAAAAAAATAAAATACAGTTCTTACCTTCAAAAAAATAAAGTCATCCTTACTTAACCAACATGATTTGACACCATATTTACCTCATTTAATTATGTTTTATTTAGGTTAAGTTTAAAAAAAGAATTTATATTTCCTAAGCATTCACCAGTTGAAGACATCAACAATGTTATGAGAAGCATGTAGCCAGGCTATTTAAAATTTCACCTGTATAATAGAAACAATGTAAAGTTTACCTATAGATAATAAGGGAATGTAGTACATATACCCCAAGGCTAAAAAACCCTTCAAAGCCTACTTAATTAAGGCATTTTTAGACCTTTGAGTTGCTTCACGGGCCCTAGATGAAGTAGACAAACCGGAAGCAGTAGGTGAGCATTCTGCAAACCCCAATGCCTGCAGGGGTGTCCAACCCGCAGCCCGTGGGCCACATGTGGCCCAGGGTGGCTGTGAATGTGGCCCAAGACAACCTCATACATTTACTTAAAACATTATGAGATTTTTTTGGTGATTATGTGTCGCAAGGTATTTAATCTGTGGCCCAAGACAACTCTTCTGCTTCTTCTGGTGTGACCCAGGGACGCCACAAGGTTGGACACTTCTGGTAGAGCACAATTTAGAGCAGCGTTCTCAAAACAAGGCCAGGAATCACATGTGGACCTGTTAAAGTGGGGGATCCCTAGGTTTGCCAGCTCAGGACTTCTGGGGGTGAGGGCTGGAAATCTGAATAATTACCAACATTCTTAGAGATTCTTGTGCACAGGGAAGTTAGAGAAGTACTAGCTTAGTTATGCTCCTGGTAGAGTTTCTGTAACCCATGAATTGGAGGTGGGGCTTTAGGAATCCCTTCCATCTTGACATGGAATAAAAGCTAGTATGGTTAGAAATATTGGTTGGGCCAACCAACAGGTATTTATAGAGACCTAATTTGATTTAGTCCAATGTATATTCTTGAACAAGGGCCAGAAATGAGTCATAAGAATATCGTGCAAAATTAACTGCAAAGAGAGGGGACCTCCTAGATTAAAACCAGAAAGGAGGTGCTCAAGGGCAAGAGTTGCAGTGACTGTAAAGAGGAAAGGCCAAATCCTTGAGGTACTCTGAAGGAAAAACATAAGCTAGTGAAAAATGAGAAGCCCAGTTAAAGAAAGTATTTAGCTGTGAGCCCTATGAAGGCAGGGTCTGTAACTAATTCAGGACCTGTTTGCTCCCCATGCTAAGTAATGGCACCACTGCACTTAACCGTTTTCTTGAACTAAGATTCCCTTTGAAAAATATGATGGAAACTAAGTACCCTACTTCAGGCTAAGAGCAGGCACTTAGCAAATGTTTGTGAGATTAAGTTACATTGTATACATAATATTATATTTGTTTTGTCTACAGTTCAAAGGCTCGACTATCTTTCTTAACTTTGGCAGACAAGTATAGACCTCTTTGCTGGACAAACAAACTCAGTGTTTCCCGTTTGGGGGGTTGGAGGGAGGGGGGTGGGAGACCTATTGCACCTAACTTCCCTTCCTCCCAATGTTTTACTGAAATAATGGAAAAGATGTTAAAAATAAAAATGAAATCATAACAGTGCTAGAGAGAGTGACATCAGCGGGTCAGATATTTTGAGAAATTCTTCAATGATGAGCAGATGTGAGGAAATCAGTAAGTCAAAACAGGGAAATTGCAGGCAGGCCCACGAGAGATGAACATGGTTCTTTCTGGGGGAGCCACAGGGAAGGCTGGAGCCTGGCTCATCCCACAGAGCATCAGAGAACTGGGGAGTACTTGTCAGGGTAAGTGACAAATGCATTCCCTGTCAGCTGCTCATCCCGCTTCTTCCTGCAGATCGACAGAGTGGCTGGTTCCAAGGCAAAATCTGGAGGAGTGCTCTGCGTGGAAAGAGGATGCTCTTTTGGGGGCAGGGCTCCTGCTGTGCCCTGGAGAAGCAGAGCAGGTGGTGAGGCAAATCAGGCTCTACCTCACAGACATGAAGGGGAAAATTTTTAAAGTTAAGGTTATTCCACTCAGGAAATATATACACAGAAACACTCTGGCCAAGAGTCAAGTCCCTTCTGTTTTTGATAGATACCTAGGTGAGGTACCACTGCCTGCACGCAAACACTCCTGGTTACCAGATGCTATGACCCCACCCTCATCAGCCCTTCCCCATTCGAGTGAGAGCACCTACTTCCAGTAATGGTTTTGTCCCTCCTATTAGACTAACTCCCACAGGTAACAGCTATAAACTCTGGCAAAATACAATGTAAAGATACTTGGAAGCAATCAAAAGCAGGCAGACACTGGAGGAGAATCAGCAGTTGGAAAAAGGGGTGATTTTTATTTTTTATGATTCATAGCCTATTTTTTATGGTTCAAATTTGTGCCAGGCAGGGGCAGACAGTGGGGGATAGAATAGCTAAAGGCAGGTGGGGAAAATCCATAGTCTTAGTGGTTTGAAATATCAGAGAACAGAGTTTGAAGGCATTCACAGCCTCTAAAAGTGGGAAGAAAATCCCCCCAAATTGAAAGCCAGAGAGGAAAACTATATGAAAACTCCGCAGCTGACCCCTACAACTTGAACTAACCACACACAGGGAAGGGTCCAGGCAGCCTAACTTAGGCTAAAGGAACTGAGCTGAGATTGGAGCTGCTGTCCTTTGCAAGAGAGACAGTTTGCAGTCTGAGTTCAGCCAATTCAACTGACTGCTTAGAAACAAAACCCAAAAATTTCTGGAGGAACAAAATAAAATCCAGAGTCCCTACAATACCTCATTGCCAGTGTCTAAGACACAATCCGAAATTACTCCATATACAACGAAACAGGAAAACATAACCTCTACTTAGGAGAAAAGACACAGTCCTAAAGACCAGCCCTAAGATGACCAAGATGTTGCAATTAGCAAAAGAGAATTTTAAGGCGAGTTACTCAACAAGATGTTTCTTGGGGAAGCATACACAGGGCTGAAAGGGAAACCAGCATTGGCCATTCCTGCCAATCCACAAGGTGTTTTGTTTATGGACTATGATTCATAAGAACTTGAAAAAAACCCAGGGCGTGAAAGAAAAGGTTCAAGGTTAATTAATTCAAACAACTGAGGCCAGAGAAGACAGAGATAATTTAGGGAGTGCAGGAGAACTTGAAAAAATTCTGACTAGTGTCCTTAAAGATATTCAAGGATGGATTGAATTTGTAAAATAACACGAGGCCACCGTGAAGAAGGATCAATCAATAAACGTGAAAGAATTCTTGTAAATAAAAAAAGTAATGAATTTGCTGACGACCAAGATGGTGTTCTAGAAAATGATATTTCTTAGAATATAGAGCAATAAGATAAAAAGATGGAAAAGATGAGGAAATCCCCCCACCTCCCGAGGCTTGGAGGATAGAAGTAGGAAATTCGAGTTCCAGAATGCAATTTTCTTGAGTCAGAAACACATGTGAACCATACAGGATTAGACAGAAAACAAATACCCATGCCTAAATATATTCTAGTAAAATTTTAGAACTCCAAGGATAAAAAAAAAAAAGGTCTTAAAAGATTCAGCAATGTGTACATGCATACATAAATTAAAACAAGCTGCAGCAGATCACTTACATTGGAATGAGAATCAGAATGATATCAGACTTTCATCAGCTATCCTGTGTGCTCGAAGACACCAGAATACTGCGTTCAAATTCTGAAGGACAATGATTTTCGACCTGAAAACTCTCATATCTAGACAATTGAGAGGTAAGAATATAGACATATTTGGACATGACAGAATCAGAAAGCTCAGTGCTCATGTATCCTTTAAAAATTACTTCAGTAAAATGAAAAAAAAAAGATAGAGGACAGCATGGATTATAAAAGCTGTAAAGACATGAAATTTCAGAAATAAAAGTGTCAGTGTAGTTCATAAAATTCGTGCTGATCACTAGGGAGCAAACACCAGATACTGTGACAGCATTGCCTCTCATGATTAGAGGTGGTTAGGGAGATTTTTTACTCTGTGTTTTTACTCTTCTGTGTCATTTGTATTTATTTTTTGTTTTGAATATAATTACTTATAATAAAAAATTAATATACCTTTTACAAGATGCCCCCCCAAATCTACCAGTACTTAATTTTTAAGCATGTTGTCAATTATTTCTTTTTTTAAGGTATATTTTATTGATTATGCTACTACAGTTGTCCCATTTTTTTTCTCCCCTTTACCCACCTCCACCCTGAATGAACACCCTCCCTCCAGCGTTTCTCACCTTAGTTCCTGTCCATAGAAAGAACATATAAGATCTTTGGCTTCTCCATTTCCTATACTATTCTTAACCTCCCCCTGTCTATTTTGTACCTACCAGTTATGCTTCTTATTCCCTGTAACTTTCCCTCAATTCTCCCCCTCCCCCACCCTGCTGATAACCCTCCATGTGATCTCCATTTCTGTGATTCTGTTCCTGTTCTAGTGGTTTGCTTACTTTGTTTCTGTTTTTGTTTTAGATTCAATTGTTGATAGTTTTGAGTTTATTGTCATTTTACAGTTCATAGTTTTGAATTTCTTTTTCATAGATAAGTCCCTTAACATTTCATATAATAAGGGCTTGGTGATGATGAACGCCTTGAACTTGACCTTATCTGGGAAGCACTTTATCTGCCCTTCCATTCTAAATGATAGCTTTGCTGGATAGAGTAATCTTGGATGGAGGTCCTCGCCTTTCATGATTTGGAATACTTCTTTCCAGCCCCTTCTTGACTGCAAGGTTTCTTTTGAGAAATCAGCTGATAATCTAATAGGAACTCTTTTGTAGTTAACTGTCTCCTTTTCTCTTGCTGCTTTTAAGATTCTCTCCATATCTTTAATCTTGGGTAATATAATTATGATGTACCTTAGTGTGTTCCTCCTGGGTCCAACTTCTTTGGGACTTTCTGGGCTTCCTGGACTTGCATGTCTATTTCACCAGATTGGGGAAGTTCTTCTTCATTATTTGCTCAAATAAGTTTTCCATTTCTTGCTCTTCCTCTTTTCCTTCCGGCACCCCTATGATTCAGATGTTGGAACATTTAAAATTGTCTAAGAGTCTCTTAAGCCTCAACTCATTTTTTTTTTTTGAATTCTTGTTTCTTCATTCTGTTTTGGTTGAATGTTTACTTTTTCTTCCTGTCCCAAATCATTGATTTGAGTCCCAGTTTCCTTCCCTTCACTGTTGGTTCCCTGTGTATTTGAACGCTGCATCTAATAAGTTGGCTGTCTCCTCATCCCTTATTTCTTTTTCTGGAGTTTTGCTCTGTTCTTTAGTTTGGGCCATATTTCTTTGTCTTGGTGCACTTGTTATGTTGTAAGAGGCAGAGCCTTAGGTATTAGCCAGGGCAGGGCAACCCACTTCTTGGACTTGTGGTGCTGTCTGTGGGGGAGGGGTCTGAGAGGGAACAATGCTGCTTGCTCAGCTCTGGCCCTACTTCAGTCACTTCCCCCACTACCCACAAGCCAATTTGGCTCTTCTGATTCCCAGGTAGGTGGGTTTGCGTAAATTCCAGGATCCTGTGGGTCCCTCCAACAGACTCTCCTGTGAGACTAGGAGTTTCTCCCATCGGCACAATCCCCACAGGTTTTTACAGCCAGAGATTTTGAGACTTTATTTCCCTGCACAGGAACCCTGGGTTGCTTAGTCTGTCTCACTCCTGTTATTTTGCCTGGTTTATTCACACGCAAATGTGGGACCATGTGATCTGCCAGCTGCTACCTTGCCATGTGTCCTCTCTGCCCCAGCTGCCTGCCCCCACCCTTCCTACCAGTCTGGATGAATGTTTCTTCTTTAACGCCTTGGTTGTTGGACTTCCATACAGTTTTGATTTTCTGGCAGTTCTGGTTGTTTTTTGCTTTTAAATTGGTTGTTATCCTTCTTTTGGTTGTTTGAGGAAGCAAAGTGTATCTACCTACACCTCCACATTAAAGTTCAATTTTTTTCTTAAAACATTTAATAAGAGGAACTTGTCCATTTAGTTTAGGGTAGTTAAAGAGAAAGTATAGATTCCTACTTAAGGCAAATTTAAAAATAAAACATTTCAGAAAAATCCTTTATTGATTCAGCACACATGTAAAAATAGTAAGATACAGATATAAAAATATGACTTCTATGTTTTGACAATAATCTGAAAGTGGATTTTACAAATCGTAACAAAGCATACATTCTCATTGCTTCAGAATGGCCCCTAGTGGCGATGCCCAATACGGTAGCCACTACGTGGCTGTTGAGACTTGGCATGTGACGAGTCCAAGCTGAGATGTGCTGTGAGGGTGAAATCCACATCAGATTTCAAAACTGTAAACTATCTCATTAATAATTTTGAAATATTGACTCTATGTTGAAGTGATATTTGAGGTATGCCGGTTAAATAAAGGCTATTATTAGAATTAATTTTCCTCTTTATTTTTACCTTTTGAAATGTGGCTGTTACAAAACTTGAAATCCCAAATGGGCTTCTCATGTGTGGCTCGCAGTATATTTCTACTGGCCCTGATCCAAAGCACCCAGATGTCCCTTATTGTCCACATGGGGTCTCTACAGAGAGAGTTGGAAAAGAGAAACTAACACTTTGACTCCCACTTACCGAGAAATGCCCCTGGCTATGAAGAAAGCATCAATGCCAACAACATTGGAACGAGACAGAGATCAGGAAGTTGGGAGAATAGGGAACACATTAGAAGAAGAAATACCAGCTCTAACATAAAAAGTTTTGTTGGTTGAATGACCTCCAGTAAAATATTTTCCTTTAATGCGTGTACTCTTCCAATCCCACACATTATTCTTTTTGTGACCATGTTCTCTTAACATTTTCTTTATGCAATGCCATTCTAGCTGGGGATATTCCACCTGCAAATCTTTCCTGGAACTTCCCTACATATACATTGCTGATATTTTTTATGGTAGGGAATGTGCCTACACTGATGTAGTAATTGCGATATTGCAATGGTGTTCACTCTACCGTGATTCAAGTGTGGGGGGATGCATTTCAGGGCAGCACTTATTTCAACCCTAGCAATTGTCTCACAAACATTTATCTTTGTGTCACATGCACATGTCTTTCCTGACCCATCTGAAAAAGTCACTTTTATCAGCAGAGACACTTTCCTATTGCACTTGGAATGATTAACTTATTTCCTGAGAAATGTCACACTACATTTGTGCTCTCGGCTTTATCACTGTAGATCATTTGTCACTTTGAAAATTTTCACGTGTCCCGGGTGAACACTGCCATGAAGTATGAAAAACAACAACCTGCCATAGATCGGTGGAAGGTAAGAGAAACAACTAAGTCGGGAGTGGAGTGAGAGCTTTCTGTATAGTAATCAAGGAGGGGGGAAGGAAGAGAAGTGGCGGCCGTTAAAAAAAATCTCTCAGAACCAGTAGAAAGTAGAAGTCCTTTTAGCCACTTGCAGTGAGAGAAAATATGAGGACAAGGTAGTGAAAGCTTTTACTTTTATAGTGTAGCAACTCTGTATAAGATGGTTGTTGGGGCCAAATGCCTTAACAATCACATTAGGGTTGGACAATTTAGCGTCTAGGCCAGTGATGAGCAAACAGCAGGCCTTCCACAGATGTTTGTTGAATGAGTGAGAAAATCCACATCTTAGGTTTCTGTTCGGCCTTCTGTTTTAAAGACTCATCACTCGTTAGCAGGAGATTGTGGCTTCCTTGCTGATAGAGCTAGCTACTTTATGGGGACAGAAATTTGTCCTTTGTTCTTGCTGCTGTAGATGTTTCTCCCTTTCCCAAGCTGAGAATGTAGCCAAATCTTGCCTTACTTTGCCTGTGTGCCCCTTGTGTTCCAGCAGAAAGCAGCAGTTGCCGGGCAAGAGAAAGCGACTCCTCACCTTTCGACTGTTAATAGCCTTGGCTCAGTGAGGGTGTGTAGAAAGGAAGGATAGAGGTGAGCACTTGGAGTTTAACTGGGCAAAGCCATGGAATCCCAGGACAGAGGAAGGTTTCTGTGACTGAGATGGAGTAGGGTTCAGGGCGGGGGTGGGGTTTTGTGCTGGTCAAAAATGCCAGCACTGCTTGTGGGTGTCACCTGGGTAGGGGACTGGACAATGCCATGCTGGTGAACTCCAACTGTGTGGGCTTAGGAGCCAGGGCACAGAAGTTCTCTGCCTACCGTGAGGACACCATATGATAATAGAAAGTGAGCTGACTGGAGACCAGGGTGGACAGCGGCCTAGCGAACCCTTATCTCCCTCTTTCCACCAGGTACGTTCTCGGGGCTTCGGCTGAACCTGAGGAGGTGAAAAACACTACCAATGAAGGAGATTCAATTTCTCACCAAATGTGTGGTTGGAAACTAATGGAGAATAAAACAGTTAAAAGTCAGTTTGAAGCTCACTAAAAGGGTACATTCGCGAAAGTGCTTGCTTGGACAATGACCGGTCCAGGGTACGAAATGAGAAGACAAGTTGTTCACAGAGCCTAAGAACTGTGTGTGACTTCTGTGTTCATCTAATCAGGACTCTTCATTTCCGGATTATGAATGCAAGGTTTAAGATTTTAAAAAACTTGTTCCTACTTGGTGCAGAGCTAAGGCAGTTGGTCTTCATGCTTCAGGATTTTCTTCCAGGATTAACTTTTCTATCTACCTCACCACTTGAGACGTTCAGATCTATTTGTAGCAATTAAAATACCTTATCATTTCCTCATGGCCATGAATAGCCTTTATCAAAGTAAAATCTCTTAACTTTAAAATGAAATAAGGAAATTAGTAGTTTGAACATATCCAGCTCTGATAGTGGATGTTAAAAAAACCCCAGGGGTACATAGATTTCCTAATGATTCCCCATCATAGCAATTGTGGGGAAATGACCTGAGCTACAAATAGTTGATATTATGGCTTCTGAGGATTAAAAAACCTCTTTCTAAGGCATTTTCAAATACAGATATGTGTATCATGTGTTGGCTATTAAACACCTGGTAGAAGTTTCTTTCCCAGAGTGTATGTTTGCGTTAAACCTACTTCATGGTTGAAAAAACAGATTTATTAAACCTTCTAATTGGCTCTTACTTCTTAAGAATCCCCCTATTAATTCTACTTCTAGTCTAATTTCCTCCCATTATCCAGTCTTCTTTGGTCTACGCCTTTCCACGTAACCATTTGTTCTTTGCAGACAAAAGGCAGATTGGGGTGTCTTCTCATTTCTCCCTGGACACCTGTGCTAGAGAACACAAGGCTCCTTCGCCCAGAGCTGCTTTCCAGCCCAATGAGAAGCCTGCGCTATGGTGAGGAAACCTCACTGAGCAACCTGGGTGTTCATTCACCAGTCAGCCCAGCGGCTGTCCTTGGGCCACTGTGAGTTCCTGCTCTAGGCAGATTCAAAAGGAAGAGTGCGGGTAGGGGGGTGCCCACGCGGTGAAACTGTGCTTTGGACGCTGCGTCGCTGAGAGGTGCCGCTCCACGGAAGGTGGGCCTGGCGCGTCTGCCCTTCTCAGTTCAGATGTTCCCGTAGTAGTCTCTTCGCCGGCAGGGCCCGGAGCGAATGAGTGAGAACAGCAGAACTGCCAGGATACCAGACACCAGGAAAAAGGCAACGGCCAGGGCGATCCTCAGAACTGTGGGAAAGTAGGAGGAGCATTAATGTAAAGTTAATGGATTAGAAAAATAGGAAGATCACCAGTCAGTGCTGATTTCTGCCTTACATGTAAATGTCAGTGGCGTTTCTGAAGCAGCCTTGAGACCAGCCTGGCTGAAAAGAGCCCTGGGCTAGGGGTCAGGGAGATGACCTGGGTCCCGGTTCCAGTGTGACCTTTGATCTGGGGCCTCCACTCCACTGTAAAGGGAGGGCGACCAACTACAGTATTTCTAAAATTTTCTTCCAGGATTAACGTTATGTATTTTTCTATGATTAAAATGATCAATTGTTCTACAGGTAAAATTACTAATTGTCCGTGGTCTCAGGGTCAAAGGAATTTCTGAATACTCAAGGGTGATCACTAATTGGTTCTAAAAGAAATGGAATATCAGCTTTTGGTCTTTGAATTTGACTTTTGTTAAAGTATCTTTTAAAGAGGAAGCTTAGGGCACATGTTGACTATCACAAGTATTTTTTAGGACAACTGTACTATTGCTAATCTGTACCTTTATTTACGTACATCCCTGGCTGGTCAGGATACAGATATAGGAGGTGGTTTTAAATGAGGTGCTATTTATTATGTCACCTGGAAAGTTATCCCCACCCCCACACACATACCCTAGTTCACTATAGTACCTGCATCATAAATATCAGTTTGTACCATCTCTAAACGTACGTCTGATTTGTAAAAAATATGTGGCTGCTCTTTGGCATAGGCACTGGGCGGGCAAACATCTCTCTGGTCCTGGCAGCTCTGTCTACAGAACCCTACTGCTCCATGGAGCACAGCTGAAAATCTCTTATTTAGCCTAACTTTATCACTGTAGAGATGACAAAAATGAGACATGAAGAGATGAGATAATTTGGCTAAGGTAAAGCAGATCATTGAATTTGCGTTGGAATACATAGCATCTTATCAGTTGTATAATTTTAAAAGCCATCTATTCACTAATGACTTCAAATTTAAATTTTTCCCAGACTCAAGACTCATGTATCCAACTGTGTCCTTATTCCCTTGGACATCTAATAGGCATTCCGAAACTGAACACCCAACCCCTGACCACCCCTATCCCCCTTCACCCTGGCAAATCTGTTCCTCTGGCAGCCTCCCTATTTCAGTTGATGGAAACGTCCTTCTTCCAGTGGCTCAGTCCAAAACTCCTGCAGTCTTCCTTGACTCCTCTCTTTCTCTCACATCCTATACCCAGTCTGTCAGGAAATCCTGTTGGTTCTATCAAAAACTGTATCTGGAAACCAGTGATTTCTCCCCTTCTCTGCCACGACCCTGCTTTGAACTACCATCATCTTCTGCCAGGGTTACTACAATGCCCTCCTGACTTGCTCTCTAGCTTCTCTCCTTTCTTCCTACGATCAGTCTATTTTTGACACAGCAGCCAAGTGTCTTCCAGTCAAAGCACGGCACTCCTCTACTTAAAGTCTGCGGTGGATGCTCAGCTCACTTGGAATGAAAGCCTGAGTCTTGGTGATGATAACAGTTTATGAGACCCTTCGTTGCCTGGCTTTATTAACCTCTTGGATTTCCTCCGCTGTCCCTCTCCTTTATTCTCTTTAGGTCACACAGGCCTTCTTGTAGATCCTCAAACCTGCCAGGCACACTCCCCTTCACCGCCTTTGCCGTGTTGTCACCATGGTCTGGATGCTCTTCTCACGCATCTCTGTGTCAGGCAACAGCACCCCTGCTCTGCCCAGATCTCATCTTCCCATGAAGGGCTTTCATTTAAAGGTGCAACCTGTGTGCCCTCCCCCCACACCCATTTCCAGCCTGGTGCTTGCCATCTTCACCTTCTAAAGTACTTATTTATAATGTTCATTATTAATTATCCATCCTTCTCTCTCTCTAATAGAATGTAAGCTTATGAAGGCAGGACATTTTGTCTTTTTGTTCATGAGTATATCCCAATGAACAGCACCTGCACCAAAGCAGGTGCTCAGTAAATATTTGTGGAATGAATTAGTCATCTAGAACACCTGGGTTCCCAACTCCTAGGCCAGTGCTTTTCTCATGATGTCAGGGTGCCTCCTAGCATCATGAGAAGGTGAATATTAATAAAATGAGATCCCGTGGCTGGGTGCCATTAGTAGTGAGGATGGAGGTAATGCAAAGTTGGAGGGGACTAGATGGAATTGAGGAAGGGAGAAAAGGACTAAATGGAAGGGAGGGAGGAAGGCAGACAAACAGAATGTTCATGATTGACTTTCTGTTTTTGGAAATTCTTTTCAGTGATTTTTGGGGGGCTCTGTTGGCATGGTGGTTCCATGGAACATGCTTTCCCTCTCTCCTTCCTTCATGCCTCCCTAGGCATGCAGCGAGCACCCACCATGTGGCCAGGTCAGCTGTGTGATAGGTTCTGGGGTTCCATGATCCCTGCTCTTGAGATTTAATATCTCGTGGGAGAATCAGACGGACGACTACAAGATAGTGTGAGGAGTAGTAAAATAGGGGTGTGAAAGAGATGCCATTGGAACAGGGGGGACGTTGCAATGAACACAAAGTATTCCATTGGAAGAGAAAGAGCTTGGGAAGTCTTACTGAGAAAATGATAAGGTTTGAGCTGGCCTGTGAGCTAAGTTAGATTTTGCCAGGAGACAGAATGAGCAGCATAAGAGCAGGTTTGGGAAGTGATGAGCCGCTGCACGTGACTGGAGTAGAGGTCATGGTGAGGTGGGGCGAGAGAGGTAGATTGAGGGCCAGGTTTTAGAAGCTGTGGTCTGCCAGGTGGCAAGTGGAAATCATCAACAATTATTACACATGAATGTGATGTGGGTCAGTTTGTGTTAAAAAAAGAAAACAAAAAACGAACAGACCCAAAACTGTGGGAAAAGATGGGATGTTGGAGACACTGTGTACCTGACTGAGAGCTGTTAAAATGCCTTTGACAAGATACTGAGCTATGGTCCTGAGAACGTGGATGAGGGAATTCAAGAGGTACTTCTGAAGCTGGGTTGGCAGGCTTTGTGATGAACTAAATATACTGGTAAAGAAGTTGTGGTGAAGGTCACCCTGCGGGTTCTACCTTTTGTGAATGAGAACATGACTGCACTGCGAACTGAGATGAGAAGCACATTAAAAAGGATCAGTTTGGAGTAGAGGAGATAAATTTTGCTTTACGTGCAGGATTGAAATAGGTTATTGTCCTGGAAGAGATGACCAGTAGGCAGCTGGAGAAAACAGGTCTAGAACTCCTTATGTAGATGTGGAAATAAGGACTCTAGATGTAGGAGATGGGGGCCTGGGTAGTACTGGCTTATGGTGAGTGTGCAATGACAGAGACAAGGACGGGCCCCTGGCACGTGATCACGTAGGAGGTTGGTAGAAGGTGTTAATCCAAGAGAAACTAAACAAGGAGTCTGGGAGCAAAGAGAACACTCGAGAGAATCTCTCTCTCTCTTTCATTCATTTTTAAAATTATATGTTCCCTATACTGTAAAGGATTTGGTGATTTTGACAGAGTAATGCTCTAGAATCTTGAAAAGAGAGCATGATTAATTACATTTCCTACAAAGAGGTCTAGTGCAGGTAATGACTGAGAAGATGTCCTTCAACAAAGGGACACATGAAGGCTGCTCAAGGCAGTGTGAATTGGGACGACTTTTTGAAAATAATTTTGGCAATATGCACCAAGAGCCTCTTACTCTTGCCATTAACCCCCAAGTCCCATGTACTAGGTCTGTTTCCCCCCTTTGTGTCTGCTTTTCTCCTTCACTCACCTTGGATTATCGCAACAGCCTCCCCACTGATCTCCCCACCCCCAATCCCACCCCTCTCCTATCCGGCCCCCTTTCTGATGCCAAAGAGGTCTTTCTAAAAGCAAGAAGCTAGTCACATCCTCTGTCTTCTGCCTGAAATCTTTTAATGACCAGAGTTACTCAGCCCGACCTATGAGTCACTTAATGCGTGCCCCTCCAGCTTCTTTGTATTCTCACCAGGTATACTTTTTCTATTTTCTAAAAGGCCCCATGCGTTTAGCCTCATGGCTTTTCACACATGTTCTCTCTTTTGTCTGTAACATTCTCCTCTCTCATCTTCATTCATCTGGCTAATTCTGTCTTTCCTTTAGGTTTTGGTTTGAACATTCCCCCCATTGAGAAGCCTTATCCGGCCCCTTAGACCTAGGCTAATTGCCTCAGTACATCCTTTATTCACTATGGGTGACAGTGAGGCCTTGTTTAACACCTTCTCCCTCTCCTCCTTACCTGCTTCCCACTCCCTGCCAGTCTACAAGCTTGTCTTGCTGCTGTTTCCTCAGCAAACCTAGTGCCTGCTACATAGGTACCTACTGAGTACGTGATAGGTAGTCGGTGTAGATCTATTGCTTGTAAATATTCATATACTTGGGCCCACCAATACTATTTTGGGGAATTTGTCCTAAGGAAGTGGTCCACCAGATAGTGTGGGATGGAAAGGGACTGTGATGTAATGGAAATATGGTGTCGGAAAGAGTTAGGCTTGAACCCTGACCCTAGCACCTGTGGCATGTGATTTTCTGAGGTTCAGTACTCTCCTCTGTAGAGTGGGGGCATGTGCTGTCGATGGGAAAAGAGCCGCTGGATTAGGCACTGATGGCTTTCACAAAGGAAGTTTCAAAAACGGGAAGGACGGATGAGCATCATTTCACAGGAGAGTTCAGGAGTGAGAGGGATAAGGGAAAATAGAGGAAGAGCATGTAAATCATTAGTTTGAGTATGCTGGGATTGAGGAGGGTGAGAGGCAGCAGGCACTGGAGGGCACTCTCTGAGAGATTTGGGCACTTTCATTGTAGAAGGGAGGGAGCCTCGTTCTATGGAACAGGATGAAGCTAACTGAGAGATCCACTGAGGCTCGAGGAGCCTGAAGGGCTGGGACCAGACGCACAAGGAAAGGAGTTAAGTTGCTCTGGAGGAACGCGTTTCCCTGGCAGACAGCAGGAAGGGCTGGTTCAAGCCACCGAGATACTGTATTTTGCCATGTATAATGCACGCCCATGTTTTTGGTCCGGACTTTCAGGAAAAATACCTTTCATTTTACTTTTGTTCATTCAATTATTTATTTATTTATATTTAGATTCTTGGTTTTTGTATTGTAAAGGAATTTCAGCATTTATCTTTGAGCATATCATGGTACAAGAAGTTTCATGTAACAAATAATTACCAAACACAAGAACAGATACGAGGTATTGCAGGTACTGCCCATGTATAATGCACATCCTTATTTTTCCTAGAAAATTTGGGCCAAGACGTGTGCGTGATACACGGCAACATATGGTGTTTTGTGCCACTGACAGGAGAACTTAAGAGGGTTTCCGGTGGATTATCTTGGTCTTCTTAGGGCCTCTCATGAACATTAAAGAAGCCAAGATGGACTTAGAAATTTCAGAAAAATGACCAGGCCTTTCTGCAGGAAACAGGGAAAGAGTCCACTAAGGGGGAACACATTTATCAAGCAGGGTTGAAAGATCCCACTAAAGCTGGAATAGAAGTCTCAGCATTCATAGTCTGAAATGGTAACGACAGGTTACTCCTCACTCAGATCAGCGTGGAGAAACCGTGCGTTCGATTTGCTCTAGGGTTGGATATTGGCGTGGTGGGTAGGGTATGAGATGGAGCATTGCTATGACTTCCGAGCTGCCTCGGTTGAGGACAGGAGTGGAAATGGGGAGTGAGTTGGTGTGTATCAAAGCAAGTTCCCAATGCCTTTTATGAAAGATGAGACATGTCTTGGGAAACTGATGAGAATGGCAATAAAGATGAGAAAAAAATTAGTATCAGATAGGCTCATTTCTGAGGTGGGCGGGGTACTGGGATGGGGTGTCATTGAACAGGGCCTCCAAACAGCAATAGGGGAACCAGAAAATGCCAAGGTGACTGTGCTGAGAACAGAGGTCAGATAACACAGACATGTTGAGATATATATATATAATCAGTGACTGCACCTTTATAGTGTAGTCATGTTTGAGGCTCATTCACAGCTTTTCCCCCTTATTTATCAAACAACTGAGTCCAGACTTCTGACATCTGAGTCCAGCCATGAGGAAGTCAGGCTAGGTATGGAGGGCTGAGCATTTATTCAGTTAGCAAATATTGGTTGAAGGGACCAGGTTCTTGGCATTGTTGACTGCCTGGAGATTCAAGGAGTATGGGTCCCACCTTGAAGGCTCATGGTTGACTCTTGGGCATGTGTATTACGTGCTGTAGTTTCTCAACTTTATAAGGAGTATTAAGGGAAATTGGGAACTGCCCACCTTAAACCTCTTTTCTATGAAATCACTGGGGCATGCGAAAGGCAACCACACACTGATGTTTCTCTCCCTCTCTTTTTCTCTCCCTTCCCCTCTCTAAAAATAAGTAAATAAAATCTTTAAAAAAAGAATTAACTGGAGTTGGAGATTGGGGTAGGGGTTGGGAGATGACTAGTGAAGAATGTCTGATTGGGTAGTAAAATTTTGGAATTAAATAAAGAAGCATTTTCTAAAAAAAGAATTTTATTATTTTTAAGTAACATAGTATGGAACTTAGACTTATCATGAATTTTCTAACAAAGGCTCTGGTTAATTTAATTGATATGAGAATTAAATTAACTGGTCTACCAGCTGAAATTACTGCCTACAGGTGTGAGTAGGATTTCGTGGGTGGAAATGCCCTAAGGTACAGGGTTGCCAGGCGTCCTGTATATCTAGAATATGTCTTATTTAGTGGTTTTGTCCTGCTTCCTATATTGGCATTCTCAGAACACCCTAAATGTCCTTAATTTGGCCTTTTAAAACATAAATTATAAAAATTCATCAGTTAGAGCTATTCATTAAATTTATCTGGGCATCCTGTACTTCCATTTGCTAAGTCTGGTGGTCCTACTAAGGAGTCATTCAACTCCTACAACCTTTGAGGCAAGTGACCCCCCAGCCCAGTGGACACTCTCAGTCCCAGAAATTCCCTAACCTGAACACAATCTGTCTTCCTGAGATGTTCACTTGCTGCCCTTAGCATCACTGTGTGGGACTGTGTAGAGCAAATGCAACCCATTTTACGTAGTAAGTTCCAATATCGAATTCACGTTGATGAAGACCACCTCATGTCACAGAGTCTTAATAAGCTTTCTATGAGCTACAACCAGTTGTGTGCTGGTAACTGGGTCTAAGCAGGGGAAGGAATTCATCAAAGAGCAGGTATGAAGGACCCATGGACCTGGACAACGGCGTGGGGATTGACTGTGGAAGTGGGGGAAGAGCTGGGCGGAGGGGGGCGAAGGGGAAAATTGGGACAACTGTAACAGCGTAACAATAAGACATTAAAAAACCCAAACATCCAAAAACAGCACTCTGATCTGTGGCACATGCTGACTTCTGTGGTGAAAATACTCCAGCCATGACAAAATGAAGTCGTTGAACTCAGCAGTGGTAAGCAATGCACATATTCCACTATTGATCTGTCTGAGCGGGCTCCAGCACCCCAGTCCCCGAGTTTTCTTTTTGTTCGCATATTCTGCTGCCTAATTATATGTCACTCTGTATGAATCTCAAATTGTTTATAGTGGTGTTTTGAGGAAAAGACTTCTACAAACATAATACCGGCAGATTTGATAAGAAGCAACAGGTTAGCTGCGGAGGATGGAGAGGGCGGGCCCCAAAATACCTCCCCAGTTACTGGATATTGCTGCCAGTCAGGATGGGATCTGCTCTGGCTGGGTAGGGCCATTGGTTAGAGCATCATCCCAGTGTGTCCAGGTTGTGGGTTTGATCCCCAGTCAGGGCACATGAAAGAATCAACCAGCGAATGCATAAATAAGTGGAACAATAAGTTTTCTCTCTCTCTCTCTCTCTGGGCTCAGGGAGGAAAGGTAACTAATTACACACACACACACACACACACACACACACACACACACACACTCATTGAGCACCAATCCATGCCAGGCGCGGGCACTCCTAGGTGCCGAGGACAGATATAGCAGAGAACACAACAGATAGAATCCTTGCTCTTGTGGAGATGACATTTTACCTCTTTAGAATTGGCCTCTTGAAGGAAACCTGTGGGGATCTCCTTGAACCCTGAGTCTTCTGCTGAGTAAGTCCCCTATCCTTTCCAGCTTCAAGTCACTAGGGCATTTGACATGCCTGTCAAGTGCCTTGAGCCACTCCATTAGACACCTCCGTCCAAACCGATTTCAGATGGGTCAGTTGTCACCTCCTGCAAGAAGCTTTCTCTGACATTCCCACCTCTCCCCCTCCAAACCCAGGTAGCTCTTGTTCCCATAGCAACCCTTGTAACCCTAAAACACCACCCCTTGTTAGTCTGTATACTATGTATCTCTTTACTTCCCACTCCGTTGCAAATTGCTCAAGCACCCTTTTCTTAGCAAGTTTTATCTTCAATAGATGAAGTAGAGCCATCCATCAGCTTAGCCTTTCTCCAAAGTAGTAAAGTCCAAACTAAATACATTTTCAACATAAAATGTTAATTTAAGCCAGGCAAATCATTTTACTTTATATATTTTTCCTCCCATTACATTAAAATAAAACCTCAAAAAAAAAGTGTCCCTAAAAATCTGTCCTCCAGGAATTTTGTTATAATGAAACACACACACTTTTCAAAATTCATTATAAAAAAGTAATGGTGTTGAACTTCCCAATAATGGCTTTATTCACTATTTTACACTTGACTCACTTCTGGAGGAAAGTTACATGCACGGAGGAGAAAGAATAATTGGACAATGGCCCCAAGGCCAAATATTTGCTTGGGAAAGAAAGAACACAAAGAAACATGTCAATCAGTGTCTCATGTCAGTCACCCCATGACCACCTGGGGGAAGGAATGGCTTTGCTCTGGGCTCTGGCACCCAGAAGAAACCATCTCTAGAAGCCATCTCCTCTTTAGCCATAACAGTAAGGTGGTTCTCTAGACGTATTACACCTGCCACGTGGCAAATCTACAGGGCTCTAAAGAGCTGTCACGTGAACATGATTTCTCCTTACACAGCGAGGCGTTTCAGCAGGACCTGTGAGCGCTTAGGTTTTCTGAACACAACAGGATCCAAGCCTCATGCATTGTTGTCATCTTCAGAACAGGTGTCCCCGCCACACTCGCAACATTTCAGCGAGTTCTAGCCTTGGAAGCATTCAGGACATGCGGACATTTCTAATTTTGTTCAAGTTCAAAATGTGTCATCGTGCTTCCTCTCTTCAACCAACTCCAAGTTCAATATCTTACCTTCGGAGCTTCCAGAGCAGCTCCCCTCACACAGGGCTCTCACCCCTGGTGTGCGGTGCCTGATTAAACCACCCTATTTTCATCCCATCACTTACTTGCTAGGCTGTATGTCAGCCAAGAGCTGCCAGATGTATTATGCACAGCAACGTTTTCTGGAAAGGTTGCTTTTGGTTTTTTCAAAAGTAACATGAGTTTTCCAAGGCCAAAGGATACAAAGAGGCATTTATTTTTCAGCTCTGTCACCCAAAGCATTTGAACAGAAATTTTAAAATATAGGATCAGTTTCCTGGTGCAGACGATTTCTCCATATCTCTCTATTGTATCTCATTTCTTTGCTTCTTGTGAGAAGGCTGGAAGTCATGGGTAAGTTGGTTCATTGCCTATTAGCCTAGGATTAAAGTCTTGCCATCTCGGCTCTCCCTGAGATTGTGGATTTTGTTTGAAATCTGTTCCACTTCAGACACTTAAAGAAAGAACAACCTCATTCAATTCTGCTAAAACATCTTGACATCTTCAAACAACAAAAGGTCCTGGGTGGCCAACCATGCAGCTCATGGCAGCCCCAAGAACTCTGATTGAAGTTTTATCTCTGATTATGTTTGGCCTTGATGCTCTTTTATATTAACACTGAAAAAAAATCAAGTCATGATTTATGGCAAGTAGGGGCAAGGCCAGGTAGAGAGAGATGCAGGAGATGCCTGAAATAGGGGTCCCTGAAGCATACAATTATCACCTCAAAAGTATTTCTTTCGGATCTGGGGGTAATGGCCAAGCTATATTCTCAAAGCACCATCCACCCTAAGAAAGGGTGCTCTGCCCTTGCTGCAGGGCTCTGCACACAACCTAATTCAAAACGTCCTTAGTACCTTCGTGTTTGTTCGTGATTCTGCACTCCGTGGACCAGTCATGGGGGATCACAGGGGCAACCAGCTCAGCGAACTTCGTCAGAGGACAGCTGGGGGTGCAGCCAGGCAGCGTCAGGGGATATGGCTCGTGGTGCGTCTCATTCCGATAGTACATCTCTACAAAGTACTGCCTGGTGGGGGACAGGAGAGGACAGAGCTCTGTTAGTTCTGCGTGGCTGAACCGCCACTAAATTTCTTTCTAGTTGTCCTGGAACACGCCAGCTGAGGGACTAGTAGAAGAATTTGTGGGAAGGAGTAGATTTTAACCAATTTAGGGGTGGGAATGGGGAGATTGGGGCAGGAGGGGCAGATCTGGAGGGTAAAACATTGAGGGGGCTGGTCTGTTAGATGACCAGGGGCAGAGGAGGTGCGGACCAGGACACTAAATCAGAGAAGAGGCTGGAAGGCCATGGTTGGAGGAGTTGGGGGTGATTTGATGAATCTTTGAGAAGGAATTGGTGGGGGGGGGGGGGCAGGTGGGGTGTGAGGGTTTCTTCTCAAATTCTTCCCCTTTTGTACTTCTCATTTGCTCCTTCCTTTTCTCTCTTTTTGTCTGTCAGTATTTTTCAGTTTTTCCTCTGAATGAATCTATCTCCCCTCTCCTTGACCAGGTCACAAACATGGGACTGAATAACACATAACACGTGTGCTTGAAAATACAGCAAAGACTTCATCAAAATTATACCTCAGAATGAGTGAGTGGTTGTATATTCAAGTTCTTACACTCTCTCATAGTAAAGACGGCTCTCTCCATACTTGATTTCAAAAAACAGTGTACTGTTCAGGGAAGGCTCTTGGGCCTAAACCAATCTCACTAAAAAGCTAGTATGAGATGCTTGTGAAAATCATTTGCCAAAGAGGAAGGAGGGAAATTCTAGCAGGATGTAGTGATTTTTTGCAGGGGGTGGGGAGAGACAGTAACTGCACAATTGCCACGTTTGGATGTTGTTATAAACAAGCCTTTTAAAACATAGCTTAAGAAGCTGAATAAACAAATATTCACTTACAAGGTCTTTTTAAAAACTTCCTTAGTATTATGTGAATGGGTACTTACATAGAAGGGCAACTTTGCCAGTGACAGCATTTTTATCTCAAGATGATATGGCAAAGATGACTGGTCAAAGTCCTTCAAAAACTCGTGATTCTCTTTCCATAAATAGAACTATGGCTGAGAAGTGGCTACATTTCCCAGAACCCCTTGCACCCCAGTGGGACCAAGTGACTGATGTTAGGCAGTGGAATGTAAGTAGAAGTGACATGTGCCCCTTCTGGGCTGAGGGGGTTCCTAAGCAGGTTGCTTTCTCTACCCCCCTGTTCCTTTTTGCAAGCTTCCTGCAGATGAGCACAGCACTCTTAAAAACTGTAGGTACAAAAGATGGAACCCTGGCTCCCTGAAATCACTGTGTGTGACTCGCACCACGAGTCACCTCCTACTGGCCAGAAACATCTACACTGAACTGACAGATGAGTGAGAAACAAATCTCCATTGGATTAAGTAAGCCTCTGAGAATCTGGAGTTCATTTCTACAGCAACCCAAATTACTCTTATTAGTTAATATATCTGGTAAACAGTTTTAGGGGATTCGAATTTGGCTCCAGTGGTGAAGACACAAGTTAAGATGCATACAAAATTTTGGGTAAATTATTTCCTAAATTGTGAAAATGAAAAAAAAAAGTAATATTTTTAATTTAGTGAATTCTTTAATATAGCATAGGATTTTAAAGTTTATGTACCTAACTAAAAATTAAATATCTTAAGAATGTAGTCCAACTAACAATAACAATAATAACAAAACTTCAGCGACATTAATTTTGAAAAGCGCCTCCTAGACACTTACCCCTTCTCAAGGTACAGTTCCATTAAGTGGCAGGAAGCGTAGGGAGGAAGGATTCCGTTGTAAACATCTAGCGCCATCTGCAGGCCACTCACGGTTGTGTCATGCTGCAGAGATTTGAAACATCATTTCTGATCTTTACCTCCGGTTCAGACTTACATTGAATAGGTATGTATTGAGCACTTGTAGCGCACCAGGATAGTTTGTGATTCAATTAAATTTCCCATGCCCCCGTGATCTAGTAAGTAGAGAGGGGAAAGAACTAATCTGGTTGAGCATCTGCTGTGTGCCAGGCAGGGAGATATGCATCTATATCATTACTTCCATTTCAAAGATGAAGAAACAGGCTCAGAGAAATCAAGCAGCTTGCTTAATGTCATGTAATCCCAAAGAGAAGAAAGTACATTTAAGCCAAGTCTTGTGATTTTCTTTCCCATGCCTGTTCCCAGGAGCATCCCTGTCATTGATTTTCATTAAATTTTAAACTAATTTGGAACATATTAATGCTACATTATTTTTGTGTATAGATTAGAAAAACCTGTGATTTTAAAATTGGGGCGGGTACTAAATGAGGTTATAAATGTTTAGGGAGGATAAAACACAAGGAGCAGAGTGTGCAGCTTGAAAATAATTGCTCAGTGTTTACTGCAGAGTGGCTGGGAGGCCGAGGGGACCGGTTTCGTCATTGATTCGCCGCCCAACTTTAGGAAATCCTCAGCCTCCACACGCACTAAATGGGTATAATGTTTGTTTGCCTGAACTATGCTGCAGTGCGCACATACTCAGAGGGGGCGAGAACTGGTTTCCAACGGAAAGAAATGGCGCTACAGGTACGTGACTTCCCAGAAGTCACACACGTTAGAAATAGAAACCAGATGAGAAATTAGAATGGTGATGGAAGGAGGCTTGACTTGGGGTGGTAAACACTCAATACAATACACATATGAAGCATTGTATGTCTGAAACCTATATAATTTTATCAGCCAATGCCACCTTAATAAATTCGATAAAAAAGAAACTGGAGAAACCCGCACGATCGACCTCGCAGGCCTTCCTCTCTGCGGGAAGCTCTGTGCTCCTGAGCTCTTTCCATAAGTCTACAAGTGTACCATTTAGAATCCCTGGTGATAAACGGAGTTCCCTGTGTCTTCAACCACCTCTTCCCCTCTCTGTGCAGAATGAACACAAGGCCTGCTCCAGCCAAACCTTGTCTGAGAGATACTCTGTCATGAAGACAGCGGGTGACAGACCAAGTCAGCATTCTCTGTCCAGTTTCCCTGCTCATCCTGGACCCCACGGGTAGGCATTTCAGGGCATGGTCCCTGCAAACTCTTCTCCAACAGTGTCTCTCCCCCGTCTCTCCTGCCCCAAGATGGATCTCTTTCTCTTTTCTCCCTGCATCCCAATGCAGCTTTAACTTCAAGCTGCAACTCCCTTTCTCTTTCCCTGTTCTACCTATCCCTTTGCCACCTGGAGTTTTCTATTTGGATGCCCCCTGGGCATTTCAAACCCAGTTGTCTAATTGGTAGATGCACCTGGCCCAAGACCACTCCTGCTCATGGTTCCAACTTCCTCCTAGTCATCGAGGCTTGAAACACTGCCTTTATCTGTGGCTTTACCTTCCATGTCATTGCCCTCCACCCACATTCCAGCTCATCCAGCTCAGGTCCTGCACACTCAGCTTTTCCTCTCCTGCTGATGCCCTGGTTTGGAAAAGAAATGATTGCTTTTCTTTTCCAAGGCACTGAAACACTGGCTTGTGTGGTGCTTCTATATTGCTTTGCATGGTGTTTTTATGTTTACTCATCTTCTTGTTAGTATTAAACTGTAAATTGCTCAAGGGCCAGAATTACGTATTTAGTTTTAAAAGCTTTGCGTGGATGTCTACCATCTCCTGGGCAACAGGGAAATAATGATGAAGAAGATGAGGCCCCCACCTCCAAGCGATTACAAATAGAGAGTTGAGCGGAATCAAAAATACTTACGGCAGAATACATGACAAGTTTTCTGTAGTTCGATGGCTGAGTGGCCCTCTCCATGTGTTTGAGGATCTCACCGACCAGGACACCTTAAAGAAGATAGATCAACCATGGAGCTGGACCAAACACAGGCTTCTACTTTGTTAATAAGCTTCCAGTGAATTCATACTTGGTGATTCTCTCTGCTGTGATCCTCAAGACTTTAAGAAGAAAGGGGAAGAACTAATTTGGGTTGAGCATCTGCTGTGTGCTAGCACTGTGACTTTCCCACATTATTTTCCTGACTTCTGACTTGTACCCTTTTCTAGGCAGGGAAGCCGAGACCCGGAGACATTCGTGCTGGGACTCGATTGCACCCGATTTTGTTAAAGCTCAGGTCAGGAGGTTGAGGAACTTGGAAGCAATTTCAGAGCGCCTTTTTTTGTTTGTTTGTTTCCAGAGTTGTTAGCCAATACTCTCCTCCAGGACAGGCCTGAAAGGACAGCAGGGCATGTACCTCTCTGCCTTCACCTCTTATTTCCACTCTCCAGCAGTCGGACCTGTTTGAGACCCTCGGAGAAAGCAGCTCTCTAGGTGTCTGTTCTGTTTACGGACTGTGTCCTGGGGACCATTTCCACAGGTTCCCCTAGATGCCACTATTTGGGGGACCTCCAGCCTCTTCAGCTTTCGTGTGTCTTCAGATATGAGAGCTTCTGCCCTTCACAGTTATTGCTCCTGAGGTTGTGAAAGGCAGATACACAGCCCAGTCTCAACGCTGTCTGCAGACACTGGGGGTCCCTTGAGGTGCCAGGTGCCGTTTGGGGGACATGCTGCATCAGGGACTTCCACCACCATCACTTGAAGACCCCTTCTGTCTCTGTTGGTGGTCTCTCTCTTACACATGTGCTTGCTTGTTTTGAGAATGACCTGTTTTTTGTTTTTGTTTTTTTAATGAGCAGGGCATCGCTGTTAACAGACACATACTGAACAGGCACAATGGGCCAGGTACATTGCTAGGTGAATCAGACGTGTTTCCTGTCCTCAAAAAGCTCATGAAAAAGTAAGAGGAGACTTTAGTGGTCAGTGTACCAATAAGCATGGTAAAGGATAATTACAGAGGAAGGTGACCTGCTTTCTGTAGATGCTGGGACTTTGATTAAGAATAGAGGCAGCTGGATGCTCCATCCCCAGCAGGCCCACATCTCTCCGTCCCAGGGAAGGCTGCCTTCAGGGAGCCCTTGGTGGACTTCAGCCTTATCTTCACGTCACATTGGTACCAAACCCTATGGCCAAGTGTCTGTGAGTCATGACAGTCTTGATCCACTTGATCCTTGTTGATGGAGGCGCTTTTGCAGCAGCCTTTCGTGTTGGTGGTGGAATGGTATAGCTCTTGGTCTGGAGTGATCATCCACATTGTCTTAGGAGAAACCAGGGGTAACTAGCACAGTTATTCCCAGGCTCTGGCATCCGAGTAATGACGTTTTATAGGAGGGGAAACTGAGACCCAGAGAGGTTCAGTGGCTTGTCCAAGATTATACAACTGTGAGCAGGCAGGCTGAGTGTCCCTGAACCCCGCACGTCCTACTTCAGAATGCTTGTTCTCAGTCATTAGACCATGCAGTCACACGAGCCAGCTTCTGAGGTCCCTGTGGCACTGTTTATTAAATCTGCATAAACTAGACAAAATGTCATTGAATGGAAGACACAAACACCACTTCCCTCCCTCTTGGGCTACAGCAAGGATTGGCATCCTTTTTCTGTGAAGGACCAGGTAGTAACTATGTTAGGCTTTGTGGGCCACAGGGCTTGCCACAACTGTGCACTCTTGGGTGGAGGCACAGAGGCAGCCATACACAACCTAAGAATGCGTATGGCTGAGTTTCAGTGACATTTTATTCACAAAAAGTAGGCAGTGAGCTGGATTTGGAAATGCAGGGTGTAGTTTGCCAACCCCTGGTCTAGAGCAAGAAGAGGTTTCCATGAATATGGATGTGACTAGCCATACATTTCTAAATGCACTGTAGGGATTTTCTTGGTGTGTGTTGCGGGGGACAGGAGGATAAAAAGCATGTCACGCAACAGTGACACACCTGAAACTAACTGATAGAACAAAAAGTTTTGGCAAAGGTCGGAAGATGCCGGTCAATGTCCTGCTGTCCCCATGGGACTCCATGTCACTCAGACAATAATGTTTTCTCTGTGGGGTGGCGTCCCGCCTCTTCAACATGCGACAAGCACGTTACCAACCAGTCTCTCTTGCCCAGCCAGGTTGGCACAAATAGACTGAGCTTGTGCTTTGGCAGGTATCACTCAGGAAAGAATTTCCTGCCTTATCCACAGCATTGGACTTCCTCCAGAAAATAAAACAGGTGCTCCACACGATGCCCAGCCCTTAGAGTCCAAGGCTGAGAGAACACCTTAGGGAGGGACTGTAATAGACCGAGTCTAGTTCAACACACGCATCGAAGGGGAAAGCTGAGACCCCGGCAGGGGACGTGCCTTCCGTGAAATACACCCTCTAGGCACCAAATGAAAAAAGAGAAAACAGGAGCAAGCTGCTAGGGTGAACCTCATCTTTGGTTCATAGCCAGGCCGTCGCAGCTGCTATAAGGCTGTTAACACCTCCGGCTGGGATTTTCTGCTCTTTCCGTCACCATCTCTTGCAGCTAGAAAAGTGTTTCTGCAACTTTAATGTACATACGAGGTTCTTAGGAGTTTGATTAAAATGCAGATTCTGATTCAGCTGGTTTGGGGTGGGGCCTGAGATTTTGCCTTGCTAGTCAGGTGATCGCCGATGTGGCTGGTCCTTGGGCTGTACTTTGAGTAGCAAGGGCTTAAATTCCCCAGCCCATTGTGACTAGTTTGGAAGAAATAAATCCAGAGTCCTGCATCCACCGTCTAAAAGGGCTCGGTATCGAGTCACATCGCTGGCACCTGGTGGTCCGTGTATGAGGCCTGGTGCTCATATAGCCAACGAGGCCCGACTTTCAGCCTCTGCATTGTTTTGTTGTTTAGTGTGTAAGATTGAGCTGCTTCCTGGGTTCCGTCCTTATACACAGTCTGTGTCCTGCCTGGTAACTTCTCCGAACATACCAGATCCCATTAAAGACTCTTCTTTGGATGCTCTCCCTTCCCGAAAGGCTGGCTCTTGTTGCTCTTGTCCTTGGCGTGGAGTAAAGACTTGCACGCTTCTAGCAGGTCTGCCTCTGTGCTGTGCAATCAGGACTTTTGTAACAGCAGGCCTGCAACTTCACGACATCATTAACAACCCCTGTCCTAGAGTGCTCGCTATAAGCTGCTTCATGCGCCTCATGTGGAGTTGCCCTCGACCATCCTGACTTTAGATACCTTGTTAGCTTGTGGCAAATACCGTTTATCTGGTTACAGCTTCCCTCACTCTTTTGTAGCTACAGTCGACTCCTCTCCTGGCTGGTGATTTGATTCCTTTCTGTAGCTATGCAGCCCTGAATGAACTTCCTCCCTGTCTGGTCCAACCACCAGGATGCTTTGCTTCTATGTATTCTCTACGGGTTCTGCCGAACTTGTCCGGACACCATGGTGCATTGTCTGGCCCTGGTTGGAGTCCTGTTGTGACTGCACTGTTTTCCTCAAACTGTCTAGAGCATATGACTTGAAACACTTCCTGTGGCTTAGAATTGCTTCATTGTTATGTCAACATGACATAATGGGCCTATTCTTGTTCTCCATCCTTGGTTTAAATTGCCTCCATTAACAACACCTGAACCTGACACACCCTCTGGTGCCTTGGCCTGATGCGCTGAGAGGCCTCAGTGTCTAGCCCCATCCCGGTCCTGGCTTTTTTCTTCCTTCCACCTCTCACGATTACAAGGGCTTGGCATCCTCTTGCCTGGGTCTACCTTTGTCATATGCTGTGAAGGGCCACATCTAGTTGAGAAGAGGCATCACTGAGAAAGAAACAGTTTTCAACACCAGTGGAAAAATTTAAGCTGAGTCATTAGCTTGTCAATTGCAGTGGGTGTTAACCTACAGGGCACAATTAGCCTGCAAAGGATGTTTTATTAAAACTTTCATAACAGCTGCTATCAAGGATTTCGGGAAAACAGACGACTTTGGTCATATGCCTACTTGAATAATTCATCCTATATAGGCCATCAGACACAACTGGTTTTCATGGGGCTCAGATACAAAATCCTTGATTCCTTGATCTAAAGAGGATGAAAAGTATCATTTAGCTTTAGCCCAAAGCTTTCATCTTCTAGAAGGCCCAGAGCGGGTAATACTGATAATTATAATAACACAATGTTTATTGCCAGTGTATTATGTACCAGGTAGAACTTATTCTAAACCTTTTGGATATATTTGTTCATTTGAATCCTTCTGACCTATGCAGTGAAGGTTATTATCACCCCCGGTTTGCATGATGGAGACTGGCACGGGAGTGAGTGCGAGGTTCGTCCCAGGCCACGTGCGGGCTCCTGGCGGGAGCAGCACGCAGAGTTCTATCACACCACCACAAACCCCATTGCTCCGCTCACATCTCCAGATGGACTTACCCCCCTGCAGTCGACACTTCTCTTTCTGTTTGTGAATCCCATAGAGGGACAGGAGGGACAATTCCGATAATTCCTTCAACTTCCTCATGACATCCTCTGTGGCCCAGGAGGGTAAAGTGAAGTTGTGAGCACGCTGCAGCAAAGAAAAGGGAGGGACACATGTATTTCTATTTCGGACTGCCCTCTTTGCGGGCTTTTGATCATCTTTCACCCCACCAGACCACTGGGTCCAGCCTTTCTTGTCCTGCCATTTCTTTCTAGGAAAACTTTACTTTCTGGTAAGTTGTGGTACTGATTTTCAGCAGAATGATTCACAGAAATGAATTTGCCCCTTCCCACCAGGTCCATAGCTTTTGGCTTAACTCGGGGTGAAAAGATGATTCATATTTTGCAGAGTCAGGGTGGGGTAGGGCAGGAACATATCTTATTCTTTTGTGAAAGGTTTAGAAATCTTCTTATTGACCTGGGGGGGGGAAGGTAAAGCTGACATGGTTAGATGATGTTTTCTTAAAAGCTGAAGGCCTAGGAGGACGGATGGGAAAGGTAATATATTTCTAGAGCCTTCAATAATGTACTCCCACTGCCACCAGCTTCTAGTGCAGCGACTCTTGAGGAGCGCCCGCACCTTGCACACAGCGGGCATTTGGTGGGTATTTGTTGAATTGATGACTGAACTGCACATGTACAGCAGGGCAGGTAGAGGCCCTGTGCCAGTGTTTGTGATCTGCCATGAAGAGTTAATTAAGATGGTCCCAGTTCCAGAGGTGGGGGAGGTGGGGGGGGTGGATTGGAAGGAGAGAGAGAGAGAGAAAGAGAGAGAGAGAGACCTAGACCATGAAAGTGGAGACCTACAAAAAGTAAGCAAACAAGAGAGAAAGAGGTGAGAAAGAACCACACTTCATGACCACCTTATGGAATCACTCAGATCAAATGGTAGTAAGGAAGAAAGAAAGCAAAAATCAAGACTGGAATCAAAATGTAGGCTCTTTTCTCCATTGAAGAGTCTTTTATAAATAGGCTAACACATCTCCCTTGAAACAGACGACAAAAAAGTAACAATACTGGGAAAGTACTGTGTACTTGGGTCAATAAACTTTGACATGGAAGGGGGCAAACCGTGTCACTGCTATTGAAGTGGAACCATGAAAGTAACTGCTGACCCCCAGACAGGATGACCTCAAAATCGGAAGTGGTACGAGCCACGTGGCTGGTCAGAATTTTGCCCCAGGACTCAGTGAGCTGGCTGGAAACCAGGCTGGCAGAGTACTTCTTTTGGCCAGTAGGTAGAGGGTGATGAGTGAGAAGCAGCATGTGTCCTTGAAAAACTCAGTAATTTACTGAGTTACAAAAGTTATTTCATGTGCATTATACAGCAAGAAAGAGATCCTTTCCTAATAAACCATTCTGAATAGCTTGGCTTACAGTTGATTTGCTTGTTCTTACATCTGGACATCGGATCTATTTTTTTCTCTTACGGTACCATAACTTTGTGTTTTCTCATTAAAATCCACGACAGGAGCCCAGCATTCCCCAGAGACAAGGCACAGAAGAAAAGTAATTTTGTTTGCAATTTTCAAAAGGGTGAAAACATAAACAATGGTGAGAAGTCAGAATGTTCAAGTTAATATAAAGAAGTCTTGAGTTATGAGGCAGTGTCAAGGACAGTGTGGTAGTACATCTGCAAAGGAGCCACAGAAAATGCATTCATCTATTTCAAAGCAGGCACTTGTCAAAATCAGATTGCAAGTGAATTGATGTTTCTTTCTTTTACCTCACAAAATAAAGGGTCGTAGACTTTACTCCAGATTCCAAAAAGGTCCTTGCCAAGGTGTCCTGAAAGTTTTGGCAACGTGTCTATAAAATCCTGAAACACACACAGAGGGAAAAAGAATTTCTACACCAGGGTGTCTCAACTTCAGCACTATTGACATTTTGGGCTGGACAATTCTTTGTTATGGGGGCTGCCCTAGGTATTGTAGGATGTTCAGCAGTATCCCTGGCCCCTACCCACTCGACACCAGCATCATCTCTAGTCTCTCAGTTGTGACAGCCCAAAATGTCCCCAGACATTGCCCCATGTTCCCTGTGAGGCAGATGACCGCTGTTAAGTGCTGCTATTCTTTACAGAAAAGTGTGCCGGTAAATATTGGCTATGATGATGCCAACTCGAAGAATTTCACAAATGCTCATTGATCGTTTCTCATTATTACATTAAAAAGGTGAGCAACAGCCGGCTGGCTTGTGGCCACAGGCTCCTGGCTTGTCCTGGAATCAGATTGAAGTGCACTGCCTCAAAATTCCTTTTGGAAATGGGTTAAGCATAACTCACATATAAATGATTGGCCAAGGTGAGAAGGGAAAGCCTGTCCCAGGCCAGGGCACCCCAAGAAAACACAGCAGAAACAGGACCTGGCATCTGGCTACAAGCGTGAAATGTGCACAGGATGCAAGCATTTCTCTGGGTTCTGCATTACTCTTCGACTGTCGTGATAATGAGACCCACTGTTCGCCTGCTGAAATCAGCAGCAATTTCTGGGAAGCATTTTGGAAGATATTGTCGGATGGATATATTTTCTAGGAAATAGTTGGCCGATATTAACCCAAGCATATTTTCATAAAACAAATAGCATTAACCTAGGTGAAGATACCCAGAGCTCACTTGTCGTAAGAGAAAAAATCATAGCACAGTGTCACAGAAACGCTGTGCTTCCTTGTCTCCTTCCTGATTTGGGGGGAGACGTTTTTGGTGATACCATTTTTCACTTAGTAGATTGGCAAGCATCCCTCCCGTTGTCTACACACTGTTGACAAACAGCGGAGAAACAGCTGCTCTTCGTGCATTGTTGATAGGAGTCGGGGGTGGTATAATGTTTGTCTTGAGGGTAATTTGATGATATTTTAAATTGCTCCAGATTTTTACTTCTGGGATATTATTCCTGATATTCTTGTGAAATTATTTATATGCACAAGATATCCAGGCAACTAGAAAAGTAAAAGATTGGAAATGGCCCAGACTTCCATCAATAGAGACTGGTTAAATAAACTGTGATATGACTATAAATTCAAATACACAGTAGTAAAAAAATCGTGAGGAAACTGTGTACAAATAGAGAACTATTTCCAAGATATTTTGTTAAATTAAAAAACAAACAAACAGGTGTCCAAAACTGTAAATAGTATAGCACTATTGTGTAATAAAGGGGGAAACTGCCAGAATGTATTTAAATTTATTTGCATATGAATAAAAAAACTGCAAAACTACATGAGAAAATACTGCCAGCAATTACCATTGGGGTCACTGAGAGACTTTCCACTGCATTCCTTTGTGTGTGTGTGTGTGTGTGTGTGTGTGTGTGTGTGTGTGTGTATTTTTTGAACTGTGTAAATGTATTACAGATTCAAAATATTATTTTTAAAAGTACCAAGCATCATATTTACATTTCGTATAGTCTTGAAAAGGGGTATTTTACAAAGTAGAAACACAAAGTAAAACCCAAATGACCCTTTGTACATGAAAACAACAGCCCCAACCCCTCAGCCTCACACTAAGCCAGATCACTTCAGATTTGCACTGATTCTGAGCCACACACACACTTTCACCTGGCTCCTCCTGAGACATGGGAATAAGATCCCAAAGGGACTGGCTTTTTTACCGACTTGTGGCCCCAGCACCGCGAGGGGGACCAGGTAGTGACGACTGACCTTCATTAAACAGTCTAAGCCACTGCCATAACCAGCCACTTGCACACATGCTCCGCCCACACTTTTAAGAAGCTGCGGCTTCATCCTTCCCCTTGGCCCTCACACTCTCACACCGCTAAATGACACTGTTTTTTAACCTTATAAGGGCGCAGCCTCTTCTGGAATTCCTCCGATTTCAAAGTCTCACTCTGAAGTTCGTGAAAGCGAGGGCAGTTCCTGAAAGGCAGGTATAGCAACTGAGGACGAAAGAAAAATCATACAACCTTTATGAGTCAGAAGAACTTTGCTAAAGACGCTGCAGCCATATTTTAAAAATGCAAAGAGATCTTAATAACAGATTCAAGTGTGTTTTGAGATGGGCAGAAATTCTAAAATTGAGGGGCAAGAGATAAATGGTCTGCAGGTCCCTTAAATAACAGGGTATTAAATAGTTGGAGACCCATTGGGCGGTTCCCTTCTTTTTCAAATTTAGCATGTCCAAAGCTGAACTCAACTTCTTCATTTTTAATAATTTCCTCTTTGCGATCTCTCTACTTCTGCCAGTGGCAACATTTATCATCCTGCTTCAGAAACTCATCACTTCTGCTTGTTTGCTTTTAAAAATTTCCAGAATAGACCCCTTTGTTTATCTTCATTTTCCCTTCCCAGCCCAAGCCGCCATAATCTGTTTCAACTACTGCAAGAGTGCCCTGCTTGGTCAGCGGGTGTCCACTCTTTCTACCTTCCCATTTCATTCTCTGGGAGCGGCTCCACGAATCCCTTCTATTTTATTTTTGTAAACACTAATCTTTTTTCAAGCCTCGGTCAGGTCATGCCATTCTGTGGTTCATAACCCTCATTGACTTTCCATCTTACTTGGAATAAAACCCCAACTCCCAGTTAGACCCTACCGCCCGCTCTGCCCTGCGTTCCCACCGCTGTCCTCACTCGCCACACCCCCACCCTGCTCCCCAACAGCCCTGTGGGGCTCCACTGTCCCCTGAGCACACAGGCTTGAAGTCTCTGCAGACTGTTCCCTGCTTGAGACGCTCCCCCACCGACTCCCACCTGGATTTTCTGACCATCCCATCCCACCCCAGTCTCCACCGCGTTGCCTTGTTTTATCTCCTTCAAGGAGCTTGTCGTCATCTGAGGTTATTTTATTTATTTACTTCTTTATGATCTGCTTCCTATAAAATAAAAACTCAAGGACAACCAAGATCTTGACTCATTTATTCACTGCTGTGTTGTCAATGCCTGGAACAGGGCTGGGTATATTACTGGTTACTGAGAAAACGTTGTTTTAAATAATTTGCTTCCTGTCATTTCTGATTGACAGAAATGCCACTGGCCTTCCCTCTCTTTCCCTCCCAATGTCTACGCCATCTGATGCCAGGCCTTCGCTTCCTTATTGCTGAATTGCATCAACAGTTAGTCTCAGAGGCTCAAGTATCTTCCCTCCCAAGCCGTTGTCAGAAACATGCCTCGAAGTACCACTCATCGTGTGGGTGTTATACTTGTGGAAAAAAATTTAATTTTATTTTTCCAATTAGAGTTGACATTCTGAAGAAGGTATACTTTTATATCTACTGCTTTATATCTAAATTTCCTTACATGGATTTCAAAATTTTCCATAGTTTAGAAAAAACATTGTGGAGGGAAAAAGCACAGGACTATTCATTGAAAAGTCTAGGTTTTAATGAATTATTTAACCTTTCTAGACTTCAGCTTTCTCATTCCATACATTCAAAGTCAGGATGAAAATGTATAGAATAATACCTAAACATCTGCCCAGCATCTTGCAGTTTACAAAGTCTATTCCATTTCTTAACTAACTTCTTTTCTCAAATCCCCATGAAGAAGTTAGGAGGGTGCTGTTGTTCCCATTTTACAGAAAAGGAAATTGAGGTGCAGGGTTACTCGAGGTCAAGTGTCTGAATTAGTTGGCTCTCAGACCTAGGTTTTCCCAACTTTGAAGCTTTTATTGGACACTGCCTTTCAGCCTCATGAGTCCCTCTGGCTATTCAATTTGGGTTCTCTAATCTGTATCCAACATAGTTTCATTCTTTCTAAATATGAACTCTGAACACAGAAGGGCAAGCACTCTGTGTACTCACTCCCTGCCTTGCTTTCCAGCTGCCTTCCTCTCTTCCCTACCCCTCCTCCAAGATCTTGTTCAAGTTCTTACTCTCTCCATGAAGACTTGAATGACTGCCCTTTGGTAGCTCCATGTACATCTCATTCTCTGAATTCCTTGAGCACATACATCTTGTATTTGAAATCATAGCTCACCATCTTATATTCTACACATTTCACACGTGAAACTTTTCATCAAATGGATTAGAAACTAACAAGGAAACCTGGCTTCCTATTTCTCTTATATTTCTCCACAGCACTTAGCACAGCTCTGGGAATAACTTTGTGTTGATTGATTGATTTTGTTAGATTTCTTAGCTGATGTTAGAGAAAACTGTTTTCACCTTAGTGAGTAGGTAGCTGGAAGCCATAGGTAGGTAATCTTGTCTCTCCCTTACTCTTGCACACTCTCCCCATTTCCCTCTTCCTCTTCTAATAGCACCTGTATTTTCTTTACTATTTAACCTAATTACTATCTTTCAGGATTTAGGGTTTAACAGCTACCTTAGCCTACTTTGGCTAAAGTTGAGGCTCTCTCCCGTCTTTATCTAAGTGGAAAGGGTAGCAAAGAGTGACTTTTTTTTCCTTCTTGGGAGAATATATTCACCAACTCTTGAGAACACTGATAATCACAATACTTCACTCCTGATTATGTGATGGAAAGATGCATAAGTAAATAATCCTGTCCTCTTAGGAAGCACCAGAAAAACCAGTTGGAGCGTATTTACCTAGAGTGAGGTTGACATGGTTGAGCTGTTTCTTACAAAGCATTTGGGGAAAAGTTTTAAGTCACGAAATAGAGAAATTAAGTCAAACTTCTGAGAGCACCTGCAGAGCAAAGAGAATAGTAACTACCCGAGAGGTCACTGAGCAAGAGTCCGGGTACAGCGGTCATGGTAAGCCGTGGCCACAGAGAGGTGAGATGGCCATGTTTTAATGTGGCAGGAGATTAGAAGGATTCCTTGTCCCCAATTAGTTCCTTCATGTAGTCTTAAATTCTACACCTGGGAGATTAGTTAGATTTATTTGTTATTATTAAAAAATAGCAATTCCTCTGAAAAGGTTAAAGAGTTCTTGATCAGTCCCAACCAGTGTGAATAAATGTGGGAATTTCTCTCAAAGCAGCTTGCTTTATAGTACTGCTGCTCAGACTCAGCTGTCCACTGGAGTCACCTAGGGAGATTGTTTAAAAAATGCTGATGCCTGGTCCCAACCTCAGAGATTCTGATTTTTTATAAAGAATGCCCTGGGCATCAGGATTTAAAAAAAAAAAAATTATCTGGTGATTCTAATATGCAGCCAAGTTTGAGATCCACTAATTTATGGAGAAGGAAATTACTCTGGAACTGCCTGGTCCCAGGAGTGTTGCTTACCAGTTGTGTGGCTCTGGGTCCATTTTGGTTAACTTATGTAAGTACTAATTTCCCTGGATCAAAGGAGAGCGATAATATTGTCCATTCAAGGTTGTTATGAAAGGTTAATTCAAGGACACATATAAAGTGTTGGGTACCAATTATATACTCAACTCTTTCTTTTTTCCTATGTAGAAATGAGGATTTTAGGGTTACTTTGTAGGTAAAGAGGTCTTAGGATATTTTAGAGGGAGAAGAACTCTGTGTGGGCCATCAAAGTAATTGAAGGCAGAACACTGGGAGCCGTGTGTGATGTGTGTGGGTGTGTGTAGACAGAGAGGGACACATTGCCGGAAGTTGAAAGAATATGAAACAAAATAGATAATAAAGATCCAAAGAGAAATTCTGTTCCTACTCTCTATTGCCTCAGGCTTTCTATGTTCTGCACTGTCCTTTGCACCTTTATTTAGGACAGAATTAAGGCCACACAGCCCAAGGAGAGTCCAGACTCCCAAACCCACGAGTACTGACCAACCTGTGTTATCCTTCCAGGACCAATAGAACCTCCCGGTTTTCCCAGAATACTGACCTGATCTTCAGAAGCAGGGACTGTGTGCACAGGGATGGGTTGCCAGGGAAGGTTGGGGTTCCAGACGCTGATACCCTCTGGGGGAAACAGGGCTGCAAGGTTTGTCATGGCGCTCATCAAAGTCCGGTCAATGTCTGTGCTTCGAACATAGATCTAAAGTGGGAAAATCAAAGCAGACTCCAGCTGAGAGGAACTGTGGGTTTTTCCTGTGCAGCTAATACCTGAGAAAGGGCAGGATACCCACACCAGAATATTAGCAGACACTGTGATAGCATCATGGTCATAGAATCTGTCATGGAAGAGACAAAATTATGAGCATGCCATGCTGTAAAGCAACATGGTATGCCAACAGTTGAATTGACAAGGGACCAGTTAAGTGGCGGTTACTTGCCATACTACCTGCTAAGTTCAAGCATTTACCATAGATGTCCATAAAATTTTGAACTTACTCTTATTCATAATTTTTTTTGGGGGGGACAAACTATTTCTATAAAGAGGAGGACATTTCTAAGCAAGATATCCGAATTGTCTAAGTTCCTTGGGAAACAGGCAAAGCACTTTGACAAGTGCGACGTTATGATAACTTCTTTCAGGGGGACAAGGTTCCCACTTTGAGCTCCTCAACTTGCCTGTTGATGTTTATAGGACTCATTCAAGAATTTTCCATATCTTTTCCTTATATACTCTCCAAGTTCGTAATGCTGCGCCATGCCCACCTAGGGGAAGAATAAAAGCAAAAGTTACTGAAAGTAAGTGCTGTGAATCTCCTCTATGCACCTCACCTCTCATCAAATGAGTAGTGTGAACAATGGTGTACTTTAATAGTTCTACAGTAACAACACCTTTGTAAATTAAAACAAGAAAAGAAAGCTGTAATTTTTAGTCATGACTCCCTGAGAAACCCTGTCTTTTCATTAGCACTTAACATAGAGCCTTGCACAATTAATAGTTGGTGATGGATCTGGTTTATGTAAGTGATGCATCTCTGGTGTGGTAGAACATGCAATGGCTGACTTTGCTGGCAGAGCATTCAAAGGACTGGTTGACCACTTGGGGCTGGGGAGGGCCAGCTGGAGGAAGAAATTCAACCATCTGATAAGAGGTTGGATTTGATAAATCTGAAGGTCACTTTCAATCTCTGGTGCAATGTTTTATTATTTGCACGGTGTATCTATGTGTGGTGCCTGAAAAACTAGAGCCTGTTACAAAGTGTGGTCTGTGGATCAGCAGTGTTGGCATCACATGGGATAATGTTAGAAACTAAGTTCTTGGGCCCCACCTGCTTTGGGGATGAGCTCAAGAATCTGTTTTTAACAAGCTCCTTGTGATTCTGATGGCCAGTAATCATTGAGAAACATTGCTGTAGCTCAATGGTCTTCAAGCATTACTGTGCATCAGAAGCAAAACTTATCTAGGGGGTGCTTGTTGAAATGTAGATTCCTCAGCATTTCCCCCAGAGACTCCTGCACATTAAATCCTGGGTGTAGCCCTGGAATCTGCATTTGAACAAGTGCCCTGAGTGATTCAGA
This sequence comes from Macrotus californicus, assembly GCA_007922815.1. Lineage (NCBI taxonomy): Eukaryota > Metazoa > Chordata > Mammalia > Chiroptera > Phyllostomidae > Macrotus > Macrotus californicus. Next base: position 25,291 of record VMDR010002983.1, on the reverse strand, counting down.
TCCATGTATTAGAGCACCATGCTTTGAGAAACACTGCACTCAAGTCTGTCTTTCATCTAGAGCTTCACCAGAGCATCAGGAGCCAAGAGGACGTGGTCACTGTGGCCTCTGCTTGGTCCCACTCACTCATTTGCTTGTCACTCCTGGCTACCACTATCACCACCACCACCCCTCAAGAATGGGGAAGGAGGTAGATAAGGAATAATGTGTGCTTTGAGGTTTATGAGTTTCCTGGATGACCTGGGTAGCTGAATAAGCAGGCATTTTGGGTCTAATCGTTGTTCTAACTTATAACTGACTTTTGAGGAAATAGCCAGCATCTGTAGAGCAGTGCTTTTCAAAGTTTACCATTCACAGAATCACCTGGAGGACTCGTTGAAACAAGAATTCCCAGGCTTCCACCCCAGAGTTTCTGATTTAGTAGGTGGGGCCAAAGATTTCACGGTTAAGTTTTCAGGTGATGGTTATATTGCTCATCCAGGAATCACACTTTAGAGCCATTGACCTAGAAAGCCATCACTTGTCATTATGTACGCTGGAAGTACCTGGTCAAGAGTAATTCTGGGCTCTAGGACTTTGCTACTTCAAGGGTGTCCATGTACCAACACCGATGACATCACCTGAAGGTATGTCAGAAATGCAGAATCCCAGATCCCATGTCAGACCTGCTGCATTAGAATCTGCATTTTTAACAAGATCTCCAAATGAGTCATTTGCACTTGAAAGCTTGAGAAACACTGCTCTGGGAGATTCTGATGGTTAGTGGAGAAACTCTCAGCAGAATAATACAGATCCCACAGTCTGGAAGAGGATTTTGGTCTTACTGCAAAAGCACAGCAAGGGAACAGGAGTCTATATAAATGCATAGTTATTAAGAAACATCCCTGAATTGTTGTTATACCTCCTACTCAGGAAGTCACAAGCTGGGTAGGCTATGGTGGGAAGAACTCTGACCTGAGAGCCAGAAGATGCTGCCCTCAAATAGCCTCTCTGAGTTTCCTTCTCTATAAAACACTGTAGTTGATTTAGGGCAGTAATTCTCAGCTTTGGCTGCCATTAGAGTCCGCTGAGCAACCAAGGAGCTTCTGCAAATCCCAATATCCAGGCCACACTCTAGATCAATTAAATAAGAATTTCCTAGGCAGACATCAATACTTTTTAAAGCTCTTCAAATAATTCCAATGTTTGGCCAAGATTAAGACCCATTAGTGTTGGAGATATCAAACTCTAAATATTTTTTGACTCCTTCTTAATATATTAAAACAGTGCTTTGATCAGGATAGAAGCAATGCACCTGGCCTTACGGCTCCAAACAGAAGAGCCATTCACTCTACAAGTGAAGGGGATGGGGCACTGGAGCAGACACTGCATTTGGCTTTGTTCCCCAGTTCAGCTTCTCTTTGGGTGCTCTATGGGAAGTAGGGCTTCCTATGTGTAAGTGACCACTTACAAGGAAGGCTCAACTCCAACATATCCAGCTGACAAGAAATCAAACTTGCTATCAGCACCTCCAGAGGAATTATGTTTTCCCAACACTGTTGATTCAGCTTGTCGATTACAAGATTATTTTCTACTTTCTCCAGTGGAACCTGAGAAACTCGGAGCCTGGCTTTAGGCTCTCTTCAGCATCTCTAAACTCCTGTTGCCCATGCACATCTCTTATCCTTTAATAAAACCCACAGGGTAAAAACGATCAAAATAGGTACTTCTCTGGACTTTTCCCAGTTACTGGTCACTAAGGCTGACTTGGACATGATGAGAAATGGACTAAGCTAACCCTTAGTTCCTCTTGTTTCACAACTGAAACACCGTTTAGGCTTTCAGATCCCAGGTAACCGTGCAAAGTATTTTCCCAGATCTGAGTCATTAAAATAGTTATATGGTTTCAATAGATTACAAACCCCACAATATTTAGTTTCCCTTGAGACTGATCACCCACGCCAGCTAAAAATCCAACCAACCTGAGTGAGTTGGCCAAATCCTTGTGGCCACGAGGACTCTTTAATGGGGTCATTGGGGAAGGTTTCAATGGGACTTCGGTCTCCATGCCTAAAAACCTGAAAATAGATTAAGACAGTAATGTTACACATTCCACTGAGGTATTTTGCCTCTGCTCCTCATGAGAGATGTGTTTTAAACCACTGGTCCTCAGCTTTGGCTGCTCATAAAATCACCTGGGGAGTTGAAAAGATTCTGAGGATGAACCCAGCCCTAGTGATTTTGTTTTAATTAGTTTGAGGTGTGGCCATGGCATCAGAATTTTAAAAACCTCCTCAGGTAAATCTTAGGTTGGGAACCACTGTTCGAAGACCACTAATGCTTCTCCTGTGTTTCAGATCATGCAAGTGCCAAGATGGTTAACCATTAGGAGGCAGGCGACCCACCGCTGGAGACTGGTCTGTGCGTTGGGTAGGGAGAGAAGGAACGCCAAGCTCAGCAAGATCACTTTATTGCACACAGGCTTTGATGAGAATTATTCCTCCCTTAATTGTGGTTACAGTAATAGCAGTGTTAATTTTTTTTGCATGAAATAAAATAGTGGCTGTTAAATGCTACAAGAATTTACAACCACTTTGAGCCAATGATTTGTGAGTTTTTAGGAGGTTGGGGGTAAAGGAATTGGGGTGGGGAGATGAGAAGTGTGAATTCTCAGTACTTTAAGGACAGACTTTGGATATGGATGCACGTCATGCTATTTGGATTGCCCTTTTTATTCTTTGGGGAGAGTAGCCTGAACTTTTGAAATCTTTGGCTCTTTGATTATACTTTCTGAGCAGTATACCAAGTCAAGCACAAAGTGATTTTATGAGCAGTGATAGGGAAAGAAAAGTACACAAGAAGTACAGGACGAAGTTTACACGGATGTCAGCAAACATATTTAATTGCGTTATCTGAGATTCCCTGCACTTTTCACTCACACTACTTAACTAAGATGCTCCGTTGAAAAGAAAGCCAGGAGGCTGCTCTCTTGAAATTCTATAAAATAGTTCAGCAGACACTGAATTAGGGAAAATCTCAAAACTTTAGCCATCTTCGAGGTGGGATTCCAAGACAGTGAGGGAAGATTCTGAGACCTAGGCTGTCTGAAGAAAAGCTGATCTTCTGGTCCCTAAACCAATGTCACCTGACTCTTTAGTCAGTGGTACTGACCTCTTTTTCCTCAGACTGTCAGATAAAAAAATGACAACAGCCAACACAACAATAGTTGTCCAGTGTGAATAAATCAAAATTAATATCCATGTTTTGGTCAGATCGGCAAAAAACACAATATATTTTTTAATGTGCCGCAGAATTTTAGTAATTTATTGTGTGCCGTGAGATGGAAGAGGTTGAAAATTGCTTCCCTAACCTAAAATCTCTCAGCAGAACAGGCTGCAGGACACAGAGGGCTGACGGTGCAGTGGACCTTAAGAAAACATTTTGGTCAGGTAGGGAATTACTGTCCTAAGCGGTACCCTCCTGGCAGGAAGAAAGGCTGCATACGCTCTGAAGAGAACTGCAGTTATTAGGCACTAAGTGGGACTTGGTCACGACCAGAGATTACTGAGGCCAACCCTTAGTGCTTCTCTTTGCAGAGTGGAAACACTTCAGACGTGTAGGTCCCAAAACAGTCAGTGCAAAATCCTCCCCCAGACTGAGTAACTCCAGTTGTTGCACGGTTTCAGTAGGGCTACAAACCCCACATTGCTTAGCTTCCAGGGTTTCTCAGCCTCGGTACTGTGGGCATTTGGGTTGGGTAATTCCTCGTGAGGGGCTGTGCGTGCACTGTAGGATGTTCAGCATTGTACATCCCTGGCCTTTGCCCACAAGATGCCAGTGGCATTCCTCACTTCTGACAATCGAAACGGTCTTCAGCCATTGCCTACTGTCCCCTGGGGGGCAAAGTCACCCCCAGTTGGGAGCCACCGAGTTAATTAAAGGAAGTCAGATGAGACGATTTACATTTCCTGCCAGCCTATAACCACAACAACAATGCCTCAACATATTTGGAACCCTTGTTTCCTCCTAGAAACTGTGCTAAGTGCTTCTTACACATTTATCCCTCTTCTCCGTTGTATAAAGCAGCTACTATTTTCATTTCACATGCAAGGAAATCGACCTTTGTTAAGTGACCTGCCCAAGGTCACACAACGTGAGAGTGGTGGAGAAGAGCTTCCAACACGGGCTGTGCCTCCCACGCTGGGATTCTCACCCTTGAGTGAGCGGCGCATTTCTCTGCGGTCCGACACACCCCTCAGCATCGCATTGTTAACTGTGCCCGATCTGGGATATGGGGCTTCTTTATGAACTCGAGTCTTTCCCTCCCAGGTCTGAAGCTGTGTGTGTGTAAGGGTGGTGCATCACCCTTGTTGTAAACCCCAAACATTATTTAAACCTTGATGTAAGCCCCAAACATTATTTAAACAATAGAGCTGAGGTTATGTAGCTAAATGACAGAATGGCCTGGGGAGCAAAACAAGTGTGGTCCCTTTCAGGGGTGTCCAACCTGCGGACCGTGGGCCACATGCAGCCAAACACAAAATCGTAAATTTACTCAGAACATTATGGAATTTTTTGTGTGATTACGCGTCGCAATGTATTTAATGTGTGGCCCAAACCTCTCCTTCCAGTGTGGCCCAGAGACACCAAAAGGTTGGACACCCCTCCTTAGAGGAACGTGTGTAAAAGAGCAGAGCGCCGAGGCAGAATCATGAGACGCGGGCACGCTTTCACACTCGGCCTCACGGGTCAGAAATAACCGTGCTCCCGACACTCCGGCAGGTTTTAAAGGTTTCCGAGGTCGTGGCCCTCACACACTCTGAATCTTTGGAAGGAGTGTTGCCCAGAAACACTTAATAAACCATCCTCCAACTCCAGTGCTGGAAACCCAAGTGTGTGTGCGTGTACACGAAGGCACGCACACACACAGCTGCCATTCCTGAGCTTCTGGAGTTTCGCCAGTTCAGCTGGGGCCCCTGGACTCTGCCTCGGTGCTCTTTAAGCCTGTGGCAGAGCAGCCTTCTTAACTGCGGCTCTGCCAAATTTATAGCTTCTGCTCTCAGTCCGGCAATCACGCTCTAGGCAATCCTTTAGAGAACTAAAGATGTGCTATTAGCAATGGGTCTATGTGCAGTGCTAGTGGTAACTACGGCAGAAAGACATTCGAGATGGTACCAACCCTCCATGGGTTTGTGCACTCCTTTCTCTCTCTTTTAATTTTTACACCCCCCTGTGAGTTCAAGTCACACGGTTGCTGCACTGAACAAATAAGGAAACTGAGGCTCGAAGACATCAGGTCAGCTGTCCAGATCTCCTAAGGCTCCTGATTGCCAGCCCACTGCTTTCCCTATCACATCACGTTCATTTGGCCTGTGGAAATCACAGATAACTTTTTTCTTTAAAGAACTATGGTGTGCTACCCCGATAAATGATCCTGCTCCGTGGAGTCTGCTAACCAGGTTTGTTGAGTTGCACTGGGACGTGGAGACCCTGAGGCATAGACTGGGGGACACCACGCCCAGTCCCTCTCTTCATGCAGCGATCAAGTGCTTTTAAAAAAACTGTCAGTCAGCATATGTTGCTTGACTGCTTAGAATCCTCTCATTCTGCTAAAATTTATTTGGCAGAATATTGTAAGGCCACACAAAAGTAGAGGATTTTATAATGAGCCCCTCCCTAGGAGTCCACCTCTTGCTCCAACAATTGGCAACTCGCATGTGGCCAGTCTTGTTGCATTTACACCCTTGCTCTCTCAGACACTGGGTCATTTCCTATGGCTCTTTGAATAAAATTCTAAGTCCTTCCACTGGCTCACCAGGTCCTACCTGATCTGGCCCAGTCCACCCCAATGTTCTGATCTCACATTCTTGCTAAACACGCTTAGCCCGGGAGCCCTCCAGCTGCTCCATCGAATACATTAAATCTGTTCCAGACTTAGGGCCTGGATGTCCTGCTTCTGCTTCTTTCCCCAGTGTGCCCACACACACACTTGGCCTTTAAATTCAGGTCTGTCCTGAAAGGCAACCTCTGCAGAGAGGCCTCCCTTGACCACCAGTTATAAAGTAGTTCCTGCTCCATCTCTCATCGCCTGGTTCAATTTTTATCCTTGCTATTTTCTTGGTTTTTTTTTTTTTTTTAATTGTGTTTGTATCTCGTGTCTCCTCTCCCCATAAACTCCCTGAAGGCAGAATCCTTGCTGTCAGGGGTACTGCTTTATCCCCCAAACAGTAAATACACACACATGATAAATATACACACAAGCACACTGCTTGTTTTAATGAGTGAAAGCATCTTGGATTGGCTCCAGTCCCTCCAAGTGCATGATGCTTAAGGCCTCATATGTGCCCTATTTCCCCGATAGCATCGGCTTTCCAGAAACCAAAATTAGAAAACTCAGGGTCACTTTTGTTTCTGTTTATTCCTTCATATTTACATTCAGCCTGCAGGGATTCTGTCTTTATTTTCCAAGTCTACTGCTCTCCACTGTGCTTTTCCTGAACTGTGGCAGCATCCTCCCTCTGCCCTGCCCCCCAGCTTTCTTCTTCCTCAAATCACACTTCAGGGGTGTCACCCTCATGAGAAAATTTGCAACAGTATTGGGCGGCCAGCCTGAGAAGTAACTTGCCCCTTTTCCTCTCCAGGCGGAGTGAGGCAGCCCCCGGAAGGTCTGATGTCCCTGAAAATGTCTGATGGCTAGCGTCAGTTGAATTCACCCAACCACAGTGTGGAAGTTACCGTCCCAGTGTGGAGATGATGTGCTTAAGATGTGGAGGCTATTTCAAACGAGGATAATCTATGACTTATGGCTTTTGTAAGGTTAGCCATGAAGACAGAAGAGCTTATACTGTGTGACTCGCCATCTTTGTTTGTAAAACCTGGGGGGAAGGAGAAGGAGTTTTCCTCTCTGTCTGAGATCAACTGCACTTGTGGTTTTCCCCTCACTTAGAGGAGAAAGAGCACTTTCAAATGGCATCTCCCTATGGTGGATGGAATATGGATGACAGTAGGAGTGTGTGGGCATATGGACTGAAACAAGACTGGCCATGAGTGATAATTATCGAAACTGGTTGATGGGTAAGTTGGGATTCACCATACACATTCTCTCCATATGAATTTTAAAATAGCAATTCTCTAAGGGTTTTCTACTATCTGGAAGTCAACAACTTACGAAATACAATGTACAAAACCCTTTCTTTGAAAGCCACAGTCCATATCAGAATATTAAAGAATGTGAGGGGTCCTGCATTTAAGAGACCTTTGAACACAGTTTAAACCATGTTTAATTCCCAAAGCCGATTTGCTGTTGGGACCCATTTTACTAAGCAACATCTATTACAAACCTGTCAACCTGGCATGCTATGGGAAACACCTTGGTGAACCTGTTTATAAAAGATCACGTGGTGACTCTGTGTATAAGACAGAACAAGAACCAAGGATAGTTTTCTGCTTTCTGCCAAGAACAGCTTTTCAGAGTTGGGGGAGATTTACTTCTCTTGGATCACAGAGGAAAAGCAAGAAAACCACCCGCTGACTCTGAGTCAAGCCAACACTTCAAACACCCAGGGGAGCTCTTGGCTCTGGGCACTGGGCTTTACACACACAACAGTGATTGGGCGGGGGGTGGGGGGTGGGGGTGGGGTGGGGCTCTGGGATCACACAGCCTGGGTTCAAATCTTGGCTGTGGGACGTTGGGCAAGTTGTTTAACCTCTGTGGGCCCCCTTTTTTTTCACCTATAAAATAGGGATAATAAAGTGTTTACCAAAACCCCATAGAGTGGTTGCCAGATTTAGCAAACAAAAAGACAGGATGCCCAAATATTTCATGGAACATACTTACACTAAAAATTATTTGCTGTTTATCTGAAATTCAAATTTAATTCTGTGTTCTCCTGGAATACCACTTTATAGGGTTGTTGGGAGGGTTACGTGATGTAATCTATATTGAACTCTCCATACAGTGCCTAGCACTTAATAAGCACTCAATTAACTATTGACTATCGTCATTAATATTGCTGCTGTAATCAGAGGCACCTTTCTTTTATTCAGGTACTCCTGATAATTTTCTAAGGACTTCCCTGGCTATATAATCGAACCCTTTATAATAAGATATTTGCTATAATCAATAGAAGAAAGGGACATCTGACTTAGTCCTTGGATAGAAGTTGTGTAAGGGCCAAGACACATGTATTATGTTGCCCTTCATCTACTATTAATGGAAGGAGGTTGTGGTAGGAAAAATTGTTAACATTGGCCTTGTGTGATAATTGTTAATTTTTTACCTCCAAGTGAACTACCTTTGTAAGGTTTTTCTCAGGGAACTTGGACTCCCAAACAGCTGTTAACCAAGAGTGGAGGGAAAGAAAAGAAACCTACAAAAGTTTGGTGGTCAAGGGAAGTTAGCCTGGGCTGGAGTAAAACGTGGGGGAGAGACTCAAACACATGCAATTAACTGAGAGCTTACTGTAATAGCTCAAGGAGGATTCCTACTCAACCGGCTTGTCTCTGGTTTGCAGTGTTGGCAGGGGAGTTTGGGTAGAGTCCCCACACTTGCTTAATGCCTATGTTGGCAAGGAGCCCATGTCTCACTTGCCAAGGAGCTAAAAGTCTGACTTGCCTGGATTTTCCTATATAGCTGGGAGTCTAACTTCCTATGGAAGGCACGCAATATTATACAGCTTTTTCAACACAGAAGCCTGACAGCCTGTGAATCAGTTGTAAATAAATTGAGGATACATTTCTCTGGTTCTCTCTCTCTCATTGTTGACTCATGACCTAGTAAAGGTTTACTGGGCTAAGAATCATGATTTGCGTAAACACATGGTTATGAAAACTTTTGTAGGAGGAAAAGAAGTTTTGACTGCACTAAGCCGACAAAATAGGAACTTCATGTTTAATTCTTAAGTAAGTTCTAAGAATATAATAATTACAAAAAGAAATTACGAGCACTCTTATAGAAAGAAAATCTACTTATTTATCAGCATACTTTCACAACCAAATAAAAAAAAACATGAGGCAGAGAAAGAGATCTAGAGAGCCCGTGAAAGATAAGAAAAGGGTCAGAGGCAGAGAGAGACAATACGTGAAACAGATAAAAGAGAAATAGAGACACCGATAAAATCAAACACACAAACAGGAACCAAGAGATAAGTAAAGCTGTAAACCCCTTTACTTTGCAAACTCTTTTTTTAAAACAACACCAACAGTATTAAGTTCTTCCCCTGACATCAGGCGTTAGGCAGCCCCCACTGGTCACACGTCTGGGTGAGAAAAACATGATTTTTAATGGTCAGCTAAATCTATGTATCAGAAAGTCATCTTAGAACTCTTGAATTTGGTTTCATTTTTACCCTCAGACACTGTTTACAAATACACTTTTCAATTTCCTGATAAACAGAAGAGCTACATAATTCTGAAATGACTATTTTTTTGGTTTGCAAATAAATAATCATTAAAGTAAACGAAGCTAGTTTAGCTCCCGGTATTACGCCAGCTAAAGCTTCCGTCTCCTGGACTGAGTATCTGCCAAGAGGAATCTGCATGCAAGGCAGTTGTAAACAAAGGGGATAAATAAACAACATTGACAAAGGCAAAAATAAGCAAACCAAACACTTTTGTGTCGGGGACACGTTAAATCTTCACTACGAGGAACTGGTGAAACTTGATCACTCTCTGAGTTTGGTCAAGACAACACAAGGGTAAAATGAAACCAGGCACTTGGTTTTCAGATCCTGGTGGTCATAGTTTGAAGAGGAAAAGCAATGAGAGAATTCCACTCACCAGTGTCACAAACTTGAGCTCCTTAGAGACCACCCCTCTGTCCAGCCAGAAGGAGAGCAGAAGCAGGAGGGAGAGGTGAAGGCTTGCCGCCCTGACCACCAGGAGCGGGGTGGCTCTCATGCTGGGGAGCGCTGTTTCTAGCAGGATGTAGAAGGTGCAGCTTCCCCTGCAAAAGCCATTAGAGGGGAAGCTACTTAATCCAGGGTGAAAAGAGAAGGAAGAGCTGGGAGGAGCTAGGCTCCTGATTGTCAGGTAGGGCGGGGTTTGGTGCAGTCACATAGTGTGCGGGCTGGTGGTAGAGATCACTGGCTTCTGGATGGACTGGTAAACTAACTGAGACCCAGGGAGGGGAAAGCGGCTGCTTAAGGTCACAGATTATGTGAGCAGACATTTCTTTCTGAGTTTGCTTTTATCGTTACCTTGGATGGGGTGTGATGCAGCATTTGCTTTGTAGCTGTCACTTGGGAAGGGGATTTGCCCCGACTTTGGAAACCGTGAGCTGGTCACAGTCACTCTTTTGGGAATCCAGAATGACAAGGAGTGAACTACGGAAGAAACTGTAGGGACTGGCATGTTTGGGGTCTATTACCCAGGTTAAACATGACTCCTTTTTCTAAAACTGCCATGTAGCCAATAGAAGTATTTTTAAATGGAAGCAAAGTAAGGCCAATTTTATCTTGAAAATTTGTAGTCACACGATATGATATACTCATCTGTGCTATCTCAAAATTAGAGTTAAAATACCTTTCCTAACCTGACACAGTTCAACAACAACAACAAACTCACCCACTTTGGCCACAATCCTTCTGTTCTGGGTGAGTTACACTCTTGCCTCTCCAGCTGTGACCTCATCAGGGACGAGAGGAAAGAGGCTAACCCGCACTAAGGACTTTTAGCTTTCCATTTTCCTCATCCCATCAGCCCCAGTCACAGGCTGAAACAGGATCTTCGTGTAGAGCTCTCTTCCTGATGCTTCCACCCCATCAGCAGAAGGAGAATGACACTTTTCCCCACTACCTGTTCTCTGGTGCACGGCAGCCACCTGTGGCAGGAGGGTGCTCCTGTGTGATCATAGGGTGCCCTAGAATGTGGTGTGTGGGAGAGCTGTTGCTTCTTCCTATAGGGTGAATTATATGTGAAGCACAAATGCATGTGTGATTAGGGTTAGACCTTTAAGGGGACTTGTGACCCTCTTTTGCCATCACATTCTCCACCTGTCAGTCTCCGCTGTCATCTTTAGTAGGTGAGATTTTGAGGAGATGGGTGCAGGCAAGGGAGTTGTCCAGGACAGAGATGAAGTTGCCACACTGGTCCCTGTTGTATGCACCAAGCTACCTGAGAGAGGAAGCTCCAGCACCTGTTTACCACTCACAGGCTTGGTTCCGAACCATGTGCCTTAAGTTGTGCCAGACACCTGGTTCTGTTCAATATCTTATATTCTCAAGGACCAACCTGGCTCCTTGCTCTCTAATATTCTTCCTTGTCTCACCCTTAAAATGACGTCTGACGATACTCTGACTACAGCTGCAGTGCTTCCTGAAACTCTGGTTCTCTAACCTACCTGTGTCACGTGATGTGCTAGGTTGGGTAAGCCCTACTTCTGACCCAGACCCTACTTTCTCTGTGTCACCTTCTCTGGGTTCCCTTTAACCTTTCAGGTAAGAACAACAAGGACCGTGGCAACAATTTCTTATAGAGAGAGCCAGAAAAAAAAAACAACTGCTTGAATTGGATACATCTCAATTCAAACTTAGTTCAAGTTGGAATAAGTGGGTGGTTCAAGCTTCTCAGTCCCTATCCAAACTCCTACTTCAATCATCAGGTTATAAGGGGAAGAGAAGTTCATATGTGTAGGTCTGCCCACCATGAAGTAGGGTTTGAAGACCCCCAACTCAGATAAAACCTGTTTTAGAACTTCTTTGGCCTCTTGAATCTTAAACTCACAAGGCTTTTTTACAAAGACTTAAAGACTCTTCTGGAATAAACGTATGGGTATGGTGGCATTGTAAGTGTGACTTGAAAAAATATTGAGATGTCTTTATAAACATTCCAATGAAGACTGTCAATCATTTTATTGTCAATGATTGGCAGAACTTGCTGGCTGAATCACCTTTGTTTCCTGCTGATATTTCTTTCATCATATGTCAAGTGTTCATTCAACCTGTAATTAGTACAGTGTTGGGAAGTTCCATAAGTGAAGTAAGTTGTGTTCATCGGAAAGCAAATTCCCGGATGGAGATTTGCATTTAGGAAATTTATCAGCGAGTGTTTTCAGGATCAGCAACAGTCAGGGGAAGATAAGTAAGCAGAATTGGGAAGAAGGAGAAGGCTTCAGCTGATCCTCCCAGGAGCACTAAAGATGAGATACCTTTGGGTTGTTGTGGATTGGGGTGAAGGGACAAAGTCTTTTACCCCTGCATTAGCCAGTTATTGGATGCAGGCTGTGCCTGGCAGGGAATTTGGCCATGGGTAAGGTGGGTCCCTTCTGCCATGTCAGTTCTCAAAGGAGTTGACAGCTGAGTGATATCAGATGACAAATTCCCAAGAGCTGGAGGGAATGAATCCTTCGGCTCATGAAGGGAGGCCTGGGTGGTGTAACACAGAATCAGGGCAATGAACAAATATTTATAAGGAAAAAATTCACTTGGTAGATCTAGGGCTATGAAAGTACTAAGTGTGCCCCTGGTAGCAAGAGATTGGGTTGGAGCTGAAATCTACTCATAGGTATATTGGTTGTTCACCAGGTAGAAAGCCTGCATTTAAACTCTCTGACTTGCCACGTCTTCATAATTGTATTATTTGGCTTTCAGTGCCATATGGACTTTGGACACTCAATGATAATGATTGAGCTCTGACTAGTGTGGCTCAGTGGGTTGGGCATTGTACTGAAAACCAAAGGGTCACCAGTTTGATTCCTGGTCAGGGTGCATGCCTGGGTTATGGGCCAGTCCATGATTTGGGGCATGCAGGAAGTAGCCAATTGATGTTTCTCTCATGCACCCATATTTCTCTCCCTCTCTTCCTTCCTTCCTTCCCTTCTCTTTAAAAAACAAAAAATAAATTAAAAAATAATATTGATTGATTAGTCAATATAAAGAAAATCATTGCATGAGAGCCTTGTTACAATGTTCTGCTTTGAGGCAAATCTAAGATGTGCTTAGGGTAAAAGTTCTTCTCCCCTGAACCAGTCACTTTGTGTGTGTTGTGTGTGGGTCTATTTGCCCTTGGCATAAAATGACTATTATTTAAATTTAGGCAAACATCCCCTATATCACGAGTAATTATGTCACTGGAATATTATCAAAGAAGGCTGTAACTGAGGTCATCTTTCCTGCTCCTCTCTAACTATAACACATGGAAGAATCACCCGGAAAGCTAAATAAAATACAGATTCCTGGGCCTCGTGCCCAGAAACTCTACCTTGGGAGGTTCAGCTATGATCAGTAGCAGTGCCCTGCCAAGCCTTACGTGAGCGTGAAATGAAGGGAAAATCGGTAATACTGACCCTGCCTTCATTTAAAATTTTGCTATTTAAAAAATGATAGATTGTTTACATTAATTTTTATTTTTTATATACCATGTAAAATGTTATTTATCTTGATTAAGGTTTTTTGGCACCCCTTTAAATTATGTGCCCAGCGTGAGTACCTCACTCTCCCCACCCTAGTTCCCAGACATGACTCTAAGAATTGCAAGATGGGAAAGAACAACTAGTCTTTTTTCTTTGAATTATCTAACTTTGGTCCTGTCCACAAGGAAATAAATGCTTGGGGTAAGATGAGGCCACTGTACTGAGGCACGGAGAACTGAAAGGAGCCCAGTGTTTTGCCTGCTAGCCTGAACAAAGCTGACCCCCAGCTGCTCTGTGGACTGTAATTACCTGCAGGGCTGGCCTCCCTCATAAACGTTCCCCTGCGATAAGGATGCTTTCCTCACATTCAGAGCTAACACCTGCAAGAACAGAGATGACAGTGATTCATAGCTCTGGAGGACAGAATAGGGTCCAGTCTTACTGAAACTGTCACCCAGGACTGGATCTCCATTGTTCAGGTGCTGGCAGGAAAGAGAGGGCACACATGTTTCGTCACAGTCCGCTTTACATGTCATTCCAAGGTTCTGATTGGTGGGATAACTGGGAACTATTGTCCTATTGCTTTCACCTTTCCTAGAGCCTTGCGGATGGAGCACCACTTTGAGTCTGTGGTATTTTCAAGGTTAAGGACAGAACTCACAACTTACAACAACACTATCCCATCTCATTTTCTTAAAGGTGTATTCAAGAAAAGACTGGTGGACATGCACAACATTTTTGATGGTGTTATTTCTGGGTGATGTGATTATAAGTGGTTTCATTTTCTTCTTTCTGCTTTTCTCCACTTTCCAAATTCCTTGCAGTGAACAGATATTTTTATTAAAATCAGCAAAGAAAATTTAAAATGTCTAACATTAACTACATGTTATCTCTCACTTGATTCTTGGGTATCTTGACAGTTGTAGAAGGTGAGCCCAAAAGGTAATTCAGTTTATAGCATAGGTCACCTGTCTATTTCTATTGAGTGGCCATTTCCTAAGCTATTAAAGAGAAAACTTTCTCCTGTCCAAATTTCTGCCTCCATCCTGTCCTTCCCCTTTGATATATCTTGTCTTGAAGAGATTCCACGATTTCTTATGGTAGCCTGAAAATCTAATAGTAATACAATGTCCATTTATGAAGTCTTCAGTTTGTCCTTGAGAATTTTCTGAATCAAATTATGTCAGTGGCCTATTAGAAATCTTCCACTGGGTTCCCATTATACTTAAAATCCAAACCCCTCCATGTCCTACGCGACCCCATTTGATCTGGCCCCTTCCACCTTTTCAACTCATCTCTTGCTATTCTTCCCTTGCTCACTCCCTTCTAGCCACGCCGACCTCATTGTTTCTTAAGGCACACATGCTCCCACTTCATGCCTGGTGCATTTTGTGGCTCCCTCCCTGGTACACTGTTCCTTCAGATGGGCTGATTCTTTCACTCCATTTCTTTAGGTAAGCCTTCCTTGACCACCCAATTAAACTAGCAATTTCCTAGCAGTCATGCCGCCGGTGTTACTTCCGTTATAGCACTTATCATACCAGATGCTATGTTATCTATTTGTTTGTTTGTTTCTGTCTCCTCCATTAGAGCATAAGCGCCATGAGGGCAGAGGAGTTTATAGCTCTGACTTCCTTGGATGGAACAATACCTGGCACATAATAGGGGCTCAATAAATATTTGTTGAATGAATGAATAAATTCTTACGAATCAACTCCTTAATCTAATAAAAAACCTTCTAACACATTTTGAGACTTTCTTATAATATCTCTAAACTGTTTTTCTGTTCATCCCATTACCAAAAGAATGAGCACTTTGACCGTTTCGATAGCTTGCTTTGAATAAATAAAATCATGTTAATCTTTACCTATTAATCATGAGACTTTCAAAGCTTTGTGATTTTCTGAGTCTGCGTCTCCATTTTTGGGCTGCTGACCTTAGCCTCCCTGTTAATTTCTGCCAATGGAGATGTGTTTGGGGGGAATCAGTCCGATGAAGGAGAGACACTTTTTCAATCCCGTATTTGACTTGAAAAATTAATATAACTTCATTTTATGTGATAATATCTGTGTTTATTTTAATAAGAATAATATTTTAAATTACTTATCATGGGACACACATTCCACGACGATGTTACACACACACAGGTGAATGCATGCCTCAGGATAAATATACCCTTTTCTGGAAGTGTGGCCTCAATTATTCTCAAAGGGGCACTACTGTGAGAAAACATGGGACACTTTGTGATGTTTAATAGGGAAAGTTTTGTGGTAGGCATAAGGTGTTTTCTGTTATACCATAATGAGGTTGAAAGTACGTTTCCCAAAACGCCCTAAATATATCCATTTTACCCCCTTTCATCCTTCCTCCCTTCTCAATAACTTTATGAGAGTCTGACAGCAATCATGGACATCCATGACGTCCATACTGTTTACCTGATGCTGCTCACTAGAAATGTGGAACACTGAAGTATTATTCTTAGCACGAGAAAAACTCAAACACATTTGTAACACGACATAATTTGGGGTATCATATCGTTGCAGAAAAGATAAAGATGTTTGTGGTCCAAGTTCAGTTAGGAAGTAGGTGCCAAGACAGGGTCAGAAGCACACGCTCTTTAATGTCTGTTAAAGGAGAAAGAAGAAGGGGCGGACAGGGAGAGCCTTTAGACGGCGACGTGGGTCAAACACTTGGAAAAAGACAGGTGGGTAGAAGGAGGATTGGGTAGAAAGAATCTCAAACGGTGTGCATCCCTGAGTAAGGCTTAGGCTCCCAAGAGTAACAGGGGAATCCAAAACTGGGCAGTAGCTTCAGTAGCTTCCCATGCACAGTCACTGCCCGGGAGCCTCCTGAGTGGTAAGTGGCCTCACCTCAAATGCTACTGTGGATGCCAAGGACTCTTAGCTAACTTCACTCCTTGGAACTTCCTGGCAAGTTTGTTCTTGAGGGCAGATCTGGGTATTACGCCTCCATGTGCGCTCAGAAGATGTAGAGCTGCTACTTGTCCAGACAGTGAAGGACAGCTCTCCGTGGCTTGGTGATGCTGGGAGGAACAGCAGAGCCTCCACCCAGGTACCTGGCTCCTGGCCAGGGTTCCCCCTCTGAATGCCTGACTTGGAACTTCCTTTGAGAAGGCACTAGGTACCTTTTCTGAACCCTGTCACCCTCTTCAATATTGAGGGATCTTTTGGTGGCAAGTGACAGAAATCTACTTTAGTTCATTTTAGGCAAGGAAGAGAATTTTTTGTGTCAAGTAACCGAACAAAGGAAAGATAAAGATCAAGATCAAGGGGGGACTTGGAACAAATACGCCATTGGGGTTCAACTGATTCATTCTCTCTTTCCTTCTCTCCCCATTGTGGCTTTAATTTCCCAAATCATACACCTTCCCACCTGAGACTAGAACCAAAACTGCTCCTAACTTCATCCAAGAAGAAAGGGGTCTTCTCCAATGCCAGTTCAAAAACCCTGGGGATGAGTCCAGTTGGTCTGGTTTGGGCTGTATGCCCATCACCTCACAATGATTCAAACAGTTATTTATTGAGAATCTACGTGTATGGGGCTGTTCTAGGTTCTTAGAATGCTGGAGTAAACCAAACAGACTGGTGTCTTCTTTTCTGAAACTTTTATTTTGGCAGGGAGAGGCAGATGAACAAGTAAATGAATAAGCAAACAGGATCGTTTCAGATAGTGATAATTCCTGTGAGTGCAACAAAGTGGTGTGATAGGACCGTGAGCAGCTCTGTGGCGGGGCTACTTCCGATGGGTGGACTGGAGGTGTTCTCTGAGGTGACATGTGAGCTGAGGCCTGAGTGAAGACATGAACTCTGAGAGCCTCTGGGGCCGAGTGGACAGAGCAGAGCGAAAAGACCTGGTGGCTGGAATGAGGTTGTTGTATTGGAGGAAAGGAAAGAAGGCCAGTGTGTCTGGAGACTCGTGAACTTGGGGAAGAGTGGGAGGAGGTGTGGAATCACACAGGGTCTTGTTTGCTGTGGCGAGAAGCCTGGATTTATTCTAAATGCAGTGGGAAGACAAACAAGGGATTTTAATCAAGGAAGCGATATGTGTTAAAAATCACTACGGATACTTGTCGAGAAGGTGCTACAGAGGAGCGAAAGATGGAGCAAGAGAGAACAGCCAGGGAGGCTATGACCTTGGCACTGATAGCTTGGATCAGGGTGGACCTAGGGAAGGTGACAAAAAAGTGGCTGGGAAAATACGTATTTGGAAGGAGCAGTGTTGGATATGAGATGTGAGGGCCAGGGGGAGTCGAGCAGCACTGCCCAGCACCGGGCCTGAGAACTGGGTGAACGGCCGAGCTGTTGCTGAGGTTCCATGTCAGGAGGCTTTGGGCCCTGAGCTGCTGAAGAAACCATCTCAGTTTTCAGACAGCAAATAGTGCAGAGGCAGAATGTTCTGGGATTGGTTAATTTAGGGGCTCAAGGATGTCACCAAGATCCTATCTTATTTCTTTCAGCTTATTTCTATTCACAGTCTCAGAATGGCTGTCTCTATTTAGGTATAAAATAATTCTGCCACACCTACAATATAGCTATAGTGCTATGCAATAGGCACGATTATTAAACTTTGTTTTACAGATGAGGAAGTTAAAGCGCAGAAAGACCAAGTTACTTGCCTAAGGTCACACAGCTAATAAGTGACAAGCCAAGATTCAAATCCTGGGTGTCTGGCTCCCGACTGTGCTCTTAGCCACTATACCACAGGGAGTAAATAAGCAACGTTCAAGCATTTGAAATGCCTATTACAAATCTAAGGGCAGATGCTGAATGACTATTAGATATGTGAGTCTGGAGTTTGGAAGAGAGACCTGGACTATTGTCATGGTGTGATTATCCTGGACATAGAGATAGTCTAGAAAGCCAGAGGCTTATATGAAATCACCTTTAGAGAGCATGCCAAAAGAGAAAAGGAAAGGCCCCTCCACACATAGAGAGATGGACCAGTAGTTGCCTAAGCTGAGTGCGGAGACCAGAATTAGCTATCAATGAGCAAGAGGGATCTTCCTGGGGCAGGAGAAATGTTCTAAAACTGGATTGTGGTGAGGGTTGCACAACTCGGTATATTTACTGAAAACCATTGGACTGTACACTTGAAATGAGTTTTGTGGTATGTAAAGTATACCTCCATAATATTGTTCTTTAAAAAGTAGAAAGGAAAGGGCCAAGAACAGACTGCTGTGGCAAGCAGGAGGGGCCTGGAACGGTGTCACGAGGACTGGGAAGGGACCAGAGGAGTGCAGTGTCACAGAAGCAGGGCAAAGAGAGTGGTTCACGGGGGGGAAGTGGTCAACTGTTTCGAAAACCTGCAGCATTTGCAACAAGAAAGGCGAAGAGAGAAGCAGCGGCCACTGGATTGGGCAAGGGGAGGTTGTGTTGACTCTGACAGAGGCATGCAGAGGAGTGGGGATGGTGGAAGCAGGATATGAGAAGGGAATGAGAAGCGAGGACAGAGAAGCGGCGGCCACCAATGCCTCTTAGGGACAATTTTGTATGAAAAGGAGCTGAAAATGAGGAGATAGATGGAGACGCTGAGGAAGAAGATGTGGGCTTTTCCCCCTCTGTGTTTGTGTGTGTTTAAATATTGAGTTTGCGTGGTGATGCTGTGAAGAACATAGAGAAACACCCTTGAACAGGGAGAGGGAATGGGATGCAGAACACGGTGGCATGGTTGGAGAGACAGGAAACGCACCATTCATGCATTTCAGTGGGAGTGACATCAAGTTCTATTCTGAGCGCTTTTATATTCCCAGAGAAACGTAAGATGCCACCTCATGTGGGGAAGTGGAAGCAAGGGGGATGGAGAATGATTTAACGGTTTTGGGGGCAAGGGATTGGGAAAGACACGTGGAGAGATAGGAGCATGCCGTGGATGTGCAGTGTGATTACCAGGCAGAGTTGGGGGCCCACTCGGAGTCTTGGTTGTAATTATTTCAACATTCCTTCACTTATGTTGTTTTATTCATTTAATCTTTTATCTAGTACCAGTTTGTTAAATGTACCTTTCCAGTTGTTTCTTGTCTCTTATTTCCCTTTTCTAATTGTAACTGTTAGTACTTAAAACACAGTGTTAGGTCATAGTTTTACAAAGTGCCCCCCTGTGATGCGAGGGCACTTACAGTGCACTGCTGACTTTAAAGAGGCTCCTTCTCCCGTCTCACCGTTCGCTGAGCAGGAAGCCGAACTTTTTGTCTGACGCGCCCAGACCTACCGATACAAACACACGTTCCCCACCAACCTCGTGCACAGACTTAGAAACCCTGCCTTCTTAAGAGTCTCTAGAAATTAAGAAAAGCATATTGAATAGGTATTGGATTTTCTACGGACTTCTTTGTAACATCTATGGAAAACACGCTTTTTGCTTCTTCGATCTTTTCATATGTGTAACCTTAAATTTCTGCAGTCAATTCCTTTTGATAATCTTGCGGTTTTCTTTTCATGCACAACTGCACTTCGTTTCTATCATTTTACTTTGGATTTTTAAATAGTCTTCATACAACATTGATCTGTGGTTCTCCGTGTTACCGTTTTCGGGTTTGGGTGTCAATGCTGCCCTGGCCTTGGAAATGAAATGCTGTTTGAACTCCCTCCTTCTCCCCCTCTGGAACTATGTTACTATCATGGGCAGCGCTGCTCCTTGGCAGTCTGAAAGGAGTTGATTAATGTCCCCCGTGAAGCTGTCAGGGTTTGGGGGTTTTTACAGGAGAGCTGTTTGACAATTTTCTCTCTCTGTGGTAGGTATTTGGTCTCCTTTGTTTTTCCATCTCTTTTGCTGTCTGTTTTGGTAATTTATACTAATATATAATTTATATTCAATATGGGCTTGAAAATTTATATTAAAATAATCCATTTCATCCAGATTTCTCATAATATTTTAAAATTCCCTTTGTATTGGTGCATATGTATAGATTTTTTCTTCAGATGTAAATTTGTTTAAAAATTGTATTAGCCAACAAACCAGCTATTTCTTGTTGATCCAAGACTCAAATCTCAGTATTTCTAGTTCTGTCTCTGTTTTTTCTTTCTTTCCCCCCTAATTCATTGCTTTCTGCTTTAGCCTTTTTCTTTCATGTTGTCTCATTTGGGTTACTTTTGCTTTCTTCTGATATGCCTTGATTTGAAAGTTTAACTCATTCTTGATCAATGATAAAAAAGTTTAAAGTTACAAGTTTTCATCATGCCTTTAGAAGTTTCTCATTGTTTCTTATGTATTGTGATTTTATTATTGTTATTTTCTGAATTAGTTTCAATTTTTTATTTGAATTGTCTCTTGACCAAATTGAGAGGGTTTCAAAATTTTTGTGACAGGGCACTTTGTTTTTTACTACTTTTGAAAGGTGAGCTAAAGTTTCCTACTGTAATTGTATTTTTGCCCACTTCTCACTGCAATTTTTTGAAGTTGTCTTATAGATTTATATGCTATGATTTTTGCTGTATAAAATTTATGATAATTGGATCTTCACTGTAAACTATACCATTATTTTGACACAATGACCATTTATATATATTTTTCTCTATCCAAGTGGCATATTTTCCTCAGTTATTACATGGCTAACCCTTGTTTTCATTACAATGTATATTCTAAGCTTCCTCCCATTTTGAGCCTGTCCATCATCAAAACAACCCACATCCCATAATAAACAGCCAGGTGAATTCATCACCTCTACATCTTGATCCATAGCTTCAATTACAGTGTCGGGGTTCCAGATGTCTCTAGGTCCTTTCGCATCAAAAAAAAAAAAAAAAGAAAAGTAGGCTGTAGAGAATTTATTCCCCATATAACTAACCAACCAGTCAAACACACAAACTCCTAACTTGTACAACAGAGGGAGCTAGGGAACAGAAGGTAGGTAGATGCTAGAGTTGTTCTAAAAGAATCCCCTGGAAAGTTGGGGGGAAAAGCAGAATCTTGGGCTCTGCTCCCAGAGATCTTGATATGGAGGGTTGTGTGTGGATAGAAATGGAAATTTCAAACAAGTACTACAAGTGATGTTACTGAACATGGTTCATGCACCTACCTTTAAAAAACACTGACTTAGGGAAAGGACTCTGGCTAGAAAATAAACACAGAAATCCTGGAGAAGGGTAAAAATCATCTGCCTTAGGCTGTTTGCCCATGTTGAATAGTTGAGGAGCTCAGGGGAGCATGAGCAATTAATTCAAAATCTTTTTCCAATGGATTCCATGGCCTCACAGGACATCTCCCCATGGGGCTACTAAGAGAACAATGCTGTTGTTATAAAAAAAATTTAAGGACTTCCAGTCAAGATGGTGGTGTAGGCATAGACATGACTTGCCTCTTTGCACAACCACATCAAAATTACAACTGAAATATAGAACAACCATCACTCAAAACTGTCAGAAATTGAATTGAATGGAAGTCTGACAACTACAGAATTAAAGGAATCACATCCATCCAGACTGGTAGGAGGGGCGCAGACAAGGAACAGGATGGTTCCTTACCTATGTGTGGTGGATAAAAATTCAGGAGGGATATCTCAGGAGTGAGGAGTTCCAGCCCTTCACTAGGGCCCCCAGCCCAGGGTTCCAGTGCCAGGAAAATAAGTTCCTACAACTTCTGGCTGCAAAACCATCAGGGATTGAGGCAGTGGAAGAAACTTCTGGAGCCCCAAGCATTTCCTCTTAAAGAACCCACATATGGATTCACCTACTCAGACTCGCTCCCTCTGAGCACCAGCACTGGGGTAGCAGCTAGAAAGGCGCCAGTGGTATATGGGAAGAAACTGAAATATCTGGCATCAAGCTGAGCAGAGGCATTGCTCCTTTTCTAAACCCTCCCCCTACAGAGCCAGCAAGCCAGTGTCATACCTGAGACTCCATCAACCTGGCTAACACTATTTGACCTGCCTTGGAGATCCCCAGAGTCTCTGTCCCACCCAGCTTATGGGCCTACCTGAACTGCTTTTCCATATGAATGGCTGGTCTTGTCTCATGCTTCACAACTTCCTAAATCTTATCAAACAAGCAACAGCTGGCCTCAGTGAGTCCCGGGCCTGGCTCCAGCAGCAGCCAGCCTATTTTCACAGCTTGGCTTCTCATGGGAATCTCCAAGCCCAGTACACGTAGCAGCCATCTCAGACTGCTTTACAACTTGGGCAGGGTGCCCTGGGCAAATCACAGGTGGGAGCTGACCTTGGCCTGCACCTCCCGTGAAACCCCAGGGCCAGCATACCCAGTGGACAGCTATAGACCACATTGGAACACCACCACCCTACCCCTGCACAGCTGATCCTCCACAGAGGGCAGAAGTTGGTGGTCAGTGGTCACAACCAGTCCTTACAGCAGACTGGCCTGGGTAAATCCCTCCCATTGATCTGCCAAGAGCAACCAAGGCTCAACTACGAGGGGAGGGTGTTCTCAGCCCATACAAAGGGTACACCTGGAGTACCCAGCTTGGGTGATAGGGGAGGCTATGCCACTGGACCTTACAGGAAACCTACTACATTAGGCCACACTACCAAGACATGGAGTCAAAACGGCTCTACCTAATACAGAGAAACAAACACAGGGAGGCTACCAAAACAAGGAGACAAAGTAACATGGGCCAAATGAAAGGACAGATCAAAACTCCAGAAAAAGAGCTAAATGAAATGGAGATGAAAAATCTATCAGATGCAGAGTTCAAAACACTGGTTATAATGATGCTCAAGGAACTTGGTGAGGACTTCAACAACATAAAAAAGATCCAGTCAGAAATGAAGGATACACTAATTGAAATAAAGAACAATTCACAGGGAAACAACAGGAGAGTGGATGAAGCTGAGATTCAAATAAATGATTTGGAACATAAGGAAGCAAAAAACAACCAATCAGAACCAACAAGAATCCAAAAGAAAGAGAACAGTATAAGCAGCCTCTGGGACAACTTCAAGAGGTCCAACATTCACCTCATAGGGGTGCCAGAAGGAGAAGAGAAAGACCAAGAAATTGGAAATCTATTTGAAAAAATAATGAAAGAAAACTTTCCTAATTTGGTGAAGGAAATAGACATGCAAGTCCAGGCAGCACAGAGAGTCCCAAACAAGATGGATGCGAAGAGGCCCACTCCAAGACACATCATTATTAAAATGCCAAAGGTTAAAGATAAAGAGAGAATCTTAAAAGCAGCCAGAGAAAAGCAGAAAGTTTCCTACAGGGGAGTTCCTATAAGACTATCAGCTGATTTCTCAAAAGAAACTTTTCAGGCTAGAAGGGATTGGCAGTAATATTCAAAGTCATGAGAAGCAGGGACCTACAGCCAAGATTGCTGTACCCAGCAAATATATTATTTAGAATTGAAGGACAGATAAAGAACTTCTCAGACAAGGAAAAACTAAAGGAGTTCATCAATACCAAACCATTATTACATGAAATGTTAAAGGGGCTTATTTAAGAAAAAGAAGAAGATCAGAACTATGAACAATAAAGTGGCAAAAAATACAAATCTATCAACAATTGAATCTAAACAACAAACTAAACAAGAACAGTTTGAGAATCATGGATACAGTGTTTTGATGGTTGCCAGATGGCAGGAGTGTGTGGGGGAATGGGTGAAGAGGTGAGGGGTTTAAGAATTTCAAATATGTAGTAACAGAATAACCCATGGGGTATAAAGTACAGTATAGGAAATGGAGTAGCCAAAGAACCTACACATGGCCCATGGACATGAACAATGGTGTGGGAATTGCCTGAGGGAGTTGGGGGTGCTGGGTGAAGGGGAACAAAGGGGGAAAAATTAGGACAACTATAATAAAATAATCAATAAAATATAATTTAAAAAATTAAAAATTTAAAAATTGAGAGAGAGAATGAGAGAGAGAGACATCAAAGAGACATTGATTTTGTTTTTCCACTTATTTATGCATTCATTGGTTGATTCTTGTATGTGTCCTGACTGGGAATCAAACCCAAAACCTTAGTGTATCTGGATGAAGCTCTAACCAGCTGAGCTACCCATCCAGGGCCACTACTCATGCTTTGATTCCAGATCCTCTCTTGCCCTCTGCAAATGTTTGGCATCCTTTCTTTTCTCAGTTCTGTCTCTGACATAACACTTACTTTCCCTGCCTCTTGCCATTAAAGTCTACCTTTAATGAAGAGAAGGAAATACAATGTCTTACAGATGCTCTACACTGATGGATATTCCCTCAGGAATGAAACACTTACATAGGTAATATGTATCAACTATTTTTAGGAAACTTGATGTTATATTGAAATTTTTAACATCACTAATTAACACTACGTGGACATTTTTTATTTTCCTTCCAGAGAGACTCTCAGTTTACTAGGCTGACAAGAGTTGCTGTCTTTTCTTCTCCCCGTGCTTCTCGTCTTGTCTTGCCCCCTGTATTAGTCCCAGGGCTGCTATAACAAAGTGCCACAAACTGGACAGCTTAAACCACAGAAATTTCTTGTCTCACAGTTCCGGAGGCTAGAAGTCCAAGGCTAAGGCTACCTAATGAAAGTTGGCTACTCCTGGGGCTGACAAGGAGGCATTGTTCCATGCTTCTCCCCTGGCTTCTGGTGGTCTGTGGTGTTCCTTGGCTTGCAGATACACCAGCCTGCTCTCTGCCTTCCCCTTCACATGCGTTCTCCCTGGGTGTGTCGGTCTCTATGTCTAAGTTTCCCCTTTTTTTAAGTCATATTTATTTGGGCCCACGCTAATGATCTCATTTTAACTTGATCATCTGCAAAGTCCCCATTTCCAAACAAGGTCACATACAGAAGTACTGGGGGTTAGGACTCCAGCATCTCCTAGGGAGACACTATTCCATCCACAATCCTCCTCATCCTCCTCCTGGCAGCATGGCTGTGGCTTCCAGCTGCTGTGACTACTGACACTGCTTTATGTAGCCTTCCTTTGACTATTTGATTTTGGTTCTTTACATTTGTGTTAGCACTTCTTCCATAAGCGTGGTCAATCAGGCAGTCAATTATTTACTTTTAT